>WEIS01009965.1:0-15294 GCA_013389965.1 Todus mexicanus | reverse complement strand
TGATGTCAGTCTCAGTAATATATTTACTAGAAGAAAATGAAGTAATTAAAAATATAAGAAGAAGTTGCCTCATATTTTGAAAGAAAGGTCCCTTCCCAAGTGGTGGAAGAAAGTGAGAATTCTGTGATGAGCTGGTGCTCTTGGTCACAGGTTGACCATGTGAATCAACTGTACATCATTTAGTGTTTACTGTGCTGTGTCCATCCATTCATCATGGTTAAGGGTTTTCGTAGAAGCTAGTTAGCTCAGTGTTGATCCATTTAAAATAGATGAATACTGATTCCATTCCAAGTGTTTGTTTCGTCTGATAAACGTTTAAATTATTTCTTTCCATCCAACTGGAGTTTTCAGAGTTGGATTTTCAAAATACATCTTTCCTACAGGCAGAATCATTCAGTTGTCTGTGCAGCTGTGCACAAACCCATCTTGCAGACAAATGCAGACATTCATGCACTGTTCCTTACAAACCTAGCTACTGGGATTTATGTGTATACAGCCAGTTTATCAGTCCAGTCACTTTATCCATTACTCCACTTACAGTTTGAACAAAAAAACCCACATGCAATTTAGGCACATAGCAGGAGAAGACCTTGTGTGGGACTGCTACAATTGTTTCTTCTGCATTATTAATAGTAGGTAAGACAGGGCAAGGATGCCTACATCAGGAAAGCACTAAGTTGCTCCAGCTCTGATTTATTTTCTGGTTACGTAGAGGTAATTGAAAACCTAATGATGCCTCAATTTAAGCCCACTGTGTTTAGTTGGGGTTAGTGTGGAGAAAATTTGGTGCCTGTTCAATCTGTGGATCTGTGTGATGACTCTGAGCGACGTCCATGTGCTCAGAAAGGGAGTTCCTCTGGCATCTGATACTGTAAACAGACCAGGGGATGTGGGAACCTTAAAATGTGCATTCCTGACCAAGTATTTTGATAGTGTTTATGTTTTCTTGTTTTCGCTCTGTGGTGTGTTCTGTGATTGTTAGCTAGCTGTGTAGTTAAGACTGAAAATTAGAGATTGTTTTGATTCCTTGCAGAGATCCCTTTTCTATTTTCCAAGAAATCTCAATCAGAGGAAATAGAATTTTGGACTGATCTCTACCTTGTGCTATTTCTAGAAGATGAAGTGTTCATCTCCTGCAGCTTTCCTGTCATGGTCACCCTTTGTATCAGGGGAGTCGTTAATGGGTGCAGAGCCTGAAGACAAGATTCCTTCATCCATTTATCCGTGCTGGTGACATCTTAATCCAGCCAGAGTGATCAGTATCTGGTGTCCCCTTGCTATGCTGATCTACAAGTGATCTTTAACCAGTTTTATCCCAATAGTTTTCGAACTTTTTGGACCAGAAGATCACCATTAGCACTCTGTATTTCTTATATTTTGCTCTGTGTCCTTGGTAAGCTTGAAGTAGTTCTGAATTCAGTGTGGTTTTGTGTGTCAGTTCTGACCATTCAGTACATGGACCATCAGTCATCTCTCAAGCACAGCTGGGGATCTCTGCTCTAAGCCCTGCACTCCAATGCTGTGAGGATGCTGGCTACAAAAACACACCTAAGAGAAATGCACACCTTTGATTGCAAGGGAGTAACATCCTCAGTGTAATGACGTTTTGGTGTTCTTCACCTTAAATTTTCCCATTTCTCTGGGGCAGGTTTTGGAAAGGGAGTTCTGTATCAGGCATTGGAAGTGCTACAAATGGACCAGTTTATCTTGCTTTTCTTTAAGAGTTTGTTTTGCAAGGGGGTAGTAAACAAAAGACTAGAATGTATAAAACTGGTGGTTTCCACTTTCTCTCATGTCTACAGTTGCATGTGTCAAAAGACCTGGTGGCAGAAACCTCCCTTCTTTGAAAGCCAAAGTCAAGACCAGCAAGGCTAACAAACCTCAGTGGGGTAGAATAAAGATACATTTGTCCTCTGACACCACCACTGGGCCTGCCTTCTGGGATGGGGACCTGGCGTTTGGCTCTGGTGCAGCTGAGCCAGACCTATGTGTACACTTCAGACAAATAACCATGAAGGGAGCAAACAGGAGGAGCTGTGACAAGGCATCTTGTGATGTTTATTCCATTTCTCTATGGATTTCTTTTGGTATACAGGATGGTGTAAATCACACGCTGTTCACTACTTCAAATTTCCTGGTTAGGCAAAAAAGTTTTAAGAAGCAGCTGAGGAGAGTTTCATTTCAGTTAGGTGACAAATCTGCTTCAGTCAGTGGGATTATGCTAGTACTAGGGGTTGTTCAGCTCTGAAAAATATCTGTGATCATTAGAAAGTACAGTTGATGCTGATTCTCAAAGGTTGTGAATTCATAGTGAACAAATTGTATCCCATTCAAGACTTGATTCTTGCTAGCACCAAACTGCTGGAGCGGACAGAAATGTTTCAGACCTGAGGAAAGCTGGGGTAAAATAGAGACAGATTCTGTTAGTGCTGCCCAGGAAAATGCAACTCTCCAAGCAAGAAGAAAACCCCTAGATTTGAAAATAACACAGCCCTCCAATTAAGTGTTTGCTCTCCCTTTGCTGCTGAACTGCAGTTATTGCTCCTGAAATAGCTGGTTTGTATTCATGGGGATTGAATCTTATTTTATCTAATTCCCAGGGCAAACAGATCCTATTGTATTCCGGCTGATTAGAAGTCATAGACCAGAGCTATCCTACTTTCCTCTTTTACTTTGTTTTTAGCAAGAATTTGTGAACATCCAGGTTTTCTGGTAACTTTGAAATGACCTTGTTAAGGCATAAGTATTTAGTTTAGCAAAATAAGTAGTTAGGTTTGATAAAGATAGCATGAGCAAAGTAATTCAGGCTTGTCTGTGCTTGAAAGTCAACTTAAATAGTAGGATAAGGCACATAGTTGAAATTCTGTGACTATTTTTTATTAATACCCCATGTGAGTATCCTTTTCAGAATAATAGCATCTAACATGGAGTCAATTTGGGTCACTTAATTAGGAATAGTATACTGGAGTATCTCCAAGTGCAGATACACTTTAAGCATCTATTACCAATAATTTCCAATATAAAGTGTGACATCCTGCATTTGGTGATTTTCTTTGTTTTGGTTTTGTTTGGGTTTTTTAAAAACTGAAAATGATACAAACAGAGCAATGATTCAAATGATAGTGATTGATAAATTTTGATTTTATTTATAGTTTCCATTATTGTGGACCAAACATCACAGCTTTGAAGTGGCTGACTATAAACAGGAGTTTTGGTTGGGTTTGGGTTTTCTTTCTTTGTCTGAGTTAAAATTTCGGTTGGTTGCTTGCTTGCTTTTTGTCTGGCTTGCAAGGCTTATATATGGTTTGAAGGGTGGGAGTCAAACCTAGCCATGATGTTTCATAATCTCTGTTCAGATAGTGAAGTAATGATACTAATATTTTTGTCCCTAATACAGTTTTTGTCTGCTTCAGACAACATGTTAGAAAATCAATACAGTATTTGTTGGGCAGTAAATATGTTTAATCCCCAGTCCAAAACCTCTCTAATGTGAATTCCACTTCTTTTTGTTGCTGGGAAACTTCAGCAGATGATCCGAAGTCTGTTTGGGGATGTAGCAGTTCTGAATAATTGTTTGCAATGAGCTTCGTTATAAAATTTCCTTAGAAGTGAGAAAAGGGCGTTGACGAAGCTCAAACAAAACTAAACGGTGCTTGCTGTGATGGACGCTATGGTTTGGTAAGAAGAAAGGAAGCAAAGAGATGCACAGACCTTGAGAGCGTATAGCGCGTGAGCAGCTTCAAACTCCAGTGCACGTTGGGACACTGGAAAGCTTGCCGAGTAAATATTTCTAGCAGAACGTTTTGGATTATGGCAGCTCTGTCTCACTGATCACAATTGTATGACTCTGTATTAATTAGTGTGAACCATTCTACTGCTTTAGAGTAGAAGCAGCTGTTGTGTAAACCAATCTCTGAACAAAAATAGCCTTTTTCCCTTAATAAAGACCATTTATGTTGGCAAGAAGAAAACCCTAGGGTAGGGGAGTGGTGATCATGAGTTAATCACACCGTTGGGGGTGGGGATTAGGAGCAGTCATTCCTGTCTCCTTCCTCCCAATGCTGGAGGAATGTGCAGCACATGATAGCCGCACCCCTACGGGCTCCTGATAGCCCAGCACTGTCACAGGGGTTGTTTTTTGTTTGATGTCTGTTCTCTCAGGAATTGCTCAGACTCCAGCCAGAAACGCATATTCCACCTCTGATCCTTTAAAAATAGCGCATGAAGTGCACAACTCTGTGGACGATTTAGGGCAGTAATTATGTATTGCATCATGTGATGGAAGACTCACTGGCCCTAGGAGGGAAAGAAAAACCTGGATATGAAAAGCTGAGTGACTAGATTCAGAATCCTCTTGAAAGGGAAAGCCCCAAAATGAGATGCACAAGGGCCTTAGTGCCTGGGCGTTGACAGGGACAGACGGGGAACCACTGGTGTGGATACTGGACAGGATGAGGAAAGGTTAACTCTGTCCCCTTCTTCTCCCTCTCCATTCATCTCAGAGCTGCTTAAGGAACAGAATCTTCTAATTTGTCGCCATGGAATATATTTAATCTTTAGGGGTTGATTTTTTATTTATTTTTATTGTGTCCCCCTCCCTTCTTTTTTTTTCCCCCCAAGAGTAGTAGCCTTGCTCTTAGATTCATGACGCTGCCTGGTTGAAATCCAACTCTGTGTAGCACAACATTAAACATTATATATACCCTACAGAGTTGTAAGGAACACTGCCAAGTTGTAAATCATACTTCTGTCTTCCACACTTTTTATACATAATCACAAGTAACTGGTAACATTTATAAAACTGGAAAACATGGGTCTGTTACATTTTAATTTAGCATATGTCATAGATTTGATGGCACATTTAATATAGTCTCTTTTACTGATTTATTGTTGCTTGTCTAGTCTTTACCCTGCAGAAATATTGACATAAATTACAGATCTTAAAAATAGACAGAATAAAAGAAGTCCCATGATTGGCAGGTACAGCGATGGAACCTGGTGTAACATTTATTTTCTGCTTAATTTAAGTGGAAAATAAATTGTAACACAAGCAAATATAAAAAAAACCTGTAAAATACAAATCTAAAACTTCTGGGAACATTTATAGTCACAGAAAGGTTGTGTGGGGTTTGTGTTTGGTTTTTATTTATTTATTTTTCTTTAAAAAGCACATTTTAGAGCTGAACTGTTTATTAGCACAACTTTTTGAACTGATAAGCAAAGAATTATGTTGTCTCTTATCTCTGTAATCCTGAGATGTTCAGTCGGTAACCAACGGATGTATCTCTGACACCGTATTTTCTGCACGCACTGGTTTGTAGGGCCAAGCGCGGCAGCCTGGCGAGCAGTGATTTGTAGCAGTCCGTGCACAGTGTTAACATTCGTTGCGCAAAGTCTGTGTTAAGCCACGTCTGAGTGTCCTCGGGAGCGTAAAGATAGGAGGAAGAAATTCTTAAAATACAGAGACTTGCAGATTTCAGCTGCAGAACACGTTCAGTTGTCAGTCTGAAGTACACAAACGATCATTTTTGTGTGGCAAGACAGGACACAGGGAAGGGTGACAGAGACTTGTTTTTTAAAAAAGATCAGTTAAGCAGAATAACATCCTTTTTTCTAGGAAGTATTAAAATCATGTTTACATTTAAAAACCCTCTAGTTTCCTCTGCCCGCCTGCATTTTTCGCTCATCATCCCTCCTGCCACCTCTTTGCATCTTCCTGTGTAATGTTCTTTTTGTTGAGTTCTCTCTTCGTAGCTGGTTTTTCTTTTTTTGGTTGGTTGGTTTTGGAGGGGGTTAAGCACAATTAGCGAGTAGACAAATGTGTGAATAGCTGATATATTTTACTTCTTACGTGATTTAGGTCTTATGTTTAGATTCTGTCACATTTAGAACTCTTTTAGCCTTAAGCTTTTTAAAGCTCCATCTGAGGTTGTAATTCTGAAATTGGAAATCCTTTTACCCCATTGCGTAATCAAAACTGGCATTTCTGAGAAGGTCGGGTGTAGATATGCTGTCCTTCCTCTCTGTACACTGTTCAGGAGGACACCACAGCTGGAGGTAGATGACTCTGAGTGCTCTATTACTCCTTTTGTACGATGAGTTCTGTTCTGTGTGTCGGCATCACAAGTGGCACAACTTCAAACTTTGCAACTATGATAGAGGTGTAAAATAAAAGGAAAATTCGATGCCCAGAAGACACAGTTCCCATTTCCGTCTTAGTTCTGTAAAGAACAGAGGTAATGTTTTTCCCACTCTGATGACACGGAACACCTTTGCAACTTTCGTGGGTTTTTTCTTCTTGAAAAAGAAGAGAGAAGAGTCAGAGAATAATGGTGAAGATGAGAGAGGCTGTGAAAAACACCAACTTTTCTGTTTGCCACTGCTGGTTAGTCTGAAGGATTAATGAATATGTAGCTAGAAAGTAGATGTGTTTTATGAATTATTTTAAGAAGCTTTTTGCATGAAATAGTTTTCTGCAAATGACAACAGCCTTATTTCCTGGCCCTGTTAGTGTGCACCTTGCAATACGTAAGATAGTAGTTCCAGACAACTGTATATAATGTCTCGTATAATGTATGAGCTTTATGGAGGACAAGACAGTCATAGCCAAGGTTTGGCATCTGGGCTGTTGCTCAGCTGCCTCTCAAAATGTTGTCAATGCTCTCAGAGTTTACACATCATAAATCCATCACTAAAATAAGTACCCAGATCTCCCTGTCTGTATTATAGATGTGCTAGCTTTGCAGTTTTGGGGAGTGGCAGGGTCAAAGCTGCGTGGCTCTTCCTCAGGTGGCTGAAGACCATGCAATAGTGGGACGAGATCTCTGGCTGGCTGTGCCACTTACACTGTTGAGGCAGCGGAGACTGCCCCAGCCAGCACCCTTCTGCCCTTTCCAGCCTCCTCCCCTGCTCCTTGGGCAGAACGGCAGGCAGCCAGCTGGAGTGTTTATCAGGGCAGAGACCTGCTGGGAATGAAGAGTTCTTTCTCTGTGCCTTAGTGGTGTTTCAGAAAGGGATGTTTAGACAGTGCTAGCATATACATCTCTGTTTGCAAAGCAGCGTGGGTGACTTGAGCTGCAGCACTCACTGGTTTTTAGTGAGAGTCATGTAGCAAAAATTCTGCACTCTTGTTTTTGGAAGCGTGGAGCAGAGGCTGGTGTCACTAAATGCAGGACCTCTCTCCTGCCTTTTCTTTTTGAACACTTACTTCGCTTCACCTTATCTTCAGCAAGCGTAGAATAGAAACTTCTATAGGGACTTTTTGGGGGGATTATCAGCTGACATTTGCAGCAGACAGCCTTTCTCCTGTGCATGCATTACTCACTCCGCAAATCAACCAAGAGTTTAAGATCATTAAGTCCTCTCTCTTTGTGGAACTCCCGGCTGTCAGCACATTGCCCATCTCTGTCACACATCTGATATGAGCCATTGTCAATCTCAATTTATAATTTTCTGAAAAGAGAAATTGTAGCTATGAGTAAATTCTCAAAATACCAAATCTGTGCAAAGAACTGAGTAGTTACATTTCATTGGAGACACATCAACATTCCAATCCATTCATCGGGGTGTTTCTATCTCCGGGATCTGTTGATGTGGGAATGAGAGCATCTCCCATGGCCATATTTTGATTCTTATGAGACCTGTCTCTTGCATTACTTAAAGGAGTCTCAGAGGCCAAGTAGTTTAATCTTAAAATGCAGATTTCACTTTAAAAGATTCTGCAAAACTGAGAAGTCAATAAATAATTAAAATACTTTGCACTTCTATAACATTGAGTCTCAAGATAGTTTACTAGTGCTAGTGAGTTAAGCCTTGTTCCAACCAGTGTGAGGAATTAGAGAGGAAGCACTGAGAAGATCTGTGCAAAGGCAGGAATAAATTTGCACTGCTTTTAACTCTGGCTTCCTCCTTGCAAATACGCCTTCCAATTTTGCTGGCATCTGAGCACCTCACAGTCTGATTATTTATTCTACAGTTACTCTTGCTAGCAGAGAAGTGCAGCTAGATATGCACAAACTTGTCACGTGGTAAAGGTGAAAATTCCTTGATTTAGCAACTCAGTGTGTCTGGATTAGCAGAATGGTTGGATTAACAGTTATTGTAGTCACTATGTTAGTGCAAGTTTCCGCAGAACTTCCATTGTCAACCCACGTCCCTCCACTCTCACAGGCCATGTAACTTGAGCCTGAAAGAACTAGTTAATTTGATCTAGAAGTTGTGTGTGGACATAAGTCAATATAAGAGCAGTACTTGTATTACAGGTTGTGTGACCACCTTGGACAAGGCAAACCCCAGTGACACTGGGGATCACAGCAGATACCAAAGTTTGTCAGCACCAGGCAAGACAGCGTGGCACAACCATCTTGAAATGAATGCCAATAGAGCAGAATTCTGCCTGGCAAAGAGATGTTTGCTGAGGTTAACATACTGATGTGGAGAAGCAGAAGACAAGTCAGACCACAGATTAAGCCTAGTTGGAACCCATGGCAAGCATTTGGGGGTTGTAATCACTTATCTTGGATGAACAACAACTGTAACAGGCTGGCTTTGCCCTTAGCTGTGGGAACCATGAATTGAAGCAATTTAGCTACGTTCAGACCACAGTGCTGTGCAGGCTCTCGGGCTATATTCAAACTTATCCTGGTGTTTTACGCAAAATGATGCAATTCAGCAGCAGTTTGCCATTTAGACACAGGACTTTAACACAGCCAAATAACATGTTGAGGCAAAACAGAACACAGTGCGAGAGAGAAAGATAAATGTTCCAGGCAATCTAAAAATGTGGCTCTTAAACACCATATTATGTATCAAGATGAAATTGCCAGTCTTAATTTAAGGTTTCTTTAATGTATTTTTATCCAATTGTGGGTGACTATAAAATACTATTGGTTTAAAAAATGATTAATTGTGAGTTGACAGTGGTTACCCCATTTGCCAAACTGGTTAATATTCTTTGGTCCCAACTTTTGCCACTGCTGTTTTTCAGTAGGCAGTGTTTAACTGGGCTGTTGTGTATTGAATCAAGTGAAGCAGAGTCTCTCAACTCTTTCAGAGCAGAGACATTGTTCATCTCTGGGTTAAGCTCTCCAATCAAAACATGTACCCCAACCTCCTAGATGTAATGGGAGGAAGAGTCTCTGCTAAAATCCTTCTGCTCTCCCGGCCTCTATTTTTCCCAATTCAGCACTTTCTCCCTCTTTACCTTTTGGAGAGCCCTCTCTAGTTGCCACGGGCCCATCTTGAAGGTTTAAAACACTAAACTGAGGGCTAGAAGGTCTTGGTTCTGCAAATGACTTGCTATTGAACAAGTGACTTACTATTTTGTGAATGGATTTTCGCCTTCATAAAATGATTACTATATTTCTTGACACGCCAAAACATGGAACAGCTGCGACTAGTGAATTGCCCTGTAATTTCTGGACACACAGCCTCATCATGCAGAGAGCTGTAGACACTTAACCATGTGTGGTGGGTCGACCTTAGGTGGCTGCTGGCTGCCCACCCAGCCACTCTCTCACTATTTGACAGGATAGAGGAGAAAATAAGATGAAAAAATGCCTGTGGATCAAGATAAAGATGGAGGTAATCCCTTACCAACTGCCATCACAGGCAAAACAGACTAGATTTATTGCCAGTTAAAATATATTTGGATAGTGAGAAACAGAAACACCTTTCCTCCCAGCCCCCACTCTGTTCCCCAGGCTCAACTTCACCCCTACATTTGCAGCTCCTCCGCTGTCCCTCCAGCCCTGAGCGCTGCCAAAGGTCTGGGGAGTGAGGGACTGCAGTCACTATGGAACGTTGCCTCTCTTCTGCTCCTTCAGGCTCATGCTTTCTTCTGCTCCAGCATAAGCTCTCTATGGGCTGCTGTTCTTCAGCCCAGTCCTGCTGTGGGTCTGTGGCAACACTGGCTGAAGCCAACATGGGGTAACCCTTCATGTCTCCTCACAGAGGCCCTGCAGCTCCCCTCCTGCCAGTGCCTGGGCACAAGCACCCCATACACTGAGGGGTCTGAGCCTAGGAGACGTGTCACTGGAGTCCCTCTTTGGTTGGTGGAAGGAGGCCTCTCATGACAGTAGTTCCACTCTTTGGTAAATGTAATCTGCAGTTTGTTTCCATTTCTCTGCTGGTTATAGAACTAAAGAACCTACGTCCTAAAGCTTCGTGTGGGTTGGGATTAATCTACCCTGATGGTTTCTGTAAACACTGTGGGTGGGTGACACAGCCCAGCATTATTCCCCTAACGCCATAGTTTGTGGAAACCCCCACTTCCATAGCTCTAGTAGTTACGAGTAAGACCTGGTATAGGCAGAACTTTTATCTGATCGGAGGGGCCGGATCCAGCATTGCTGAAATGCTGAATGCACATCAGTGGGGCTGGTACAGCATCTAGACTGTGGCTACATCAACAGTCCGTTATATGTCTTTGAAGTGAACAGTGTGAGTTTTATGGAGTCTTTTAATTTATTTGGCCTTAGTTCACACTAGAAGCAAACACGACACAGAAAACATTTGTCTTGAGCTCTCTTTATTTGATATATTTAACATGAGCAATTGCTTCATTTATTTGGCAGCATTCATGTAAAATGGCAACCCTGTACAGATAAGAACAGAGAGGAGCATCTACAGTGATATGCCAGTTTCCCTTTAAATTTGCAGTGGTTCCAGCATATTTCTAAGGGATTGCACACTCTTGCTTGTGCCTTTCCGTGAACCACTTCTATGTTTACATTGTGTGTTTTCTTTTCTTGTTTGTTTTAAAGGAATTAGCTAAGAGGACTCCTTCTAAGCATCCTGATCACCCAGCTGTCCAGAACGCGTTGCAGGCGATGAAGACAGTCTGCTCAAATATCAACGAGACCAAGAGACAGATGGAGAAACTGGAAGCCCTTGAACAGTTGCAGTCCCACATTGAAGGATGGGAGGTATGTTATGGGACTAGCAAAGTCCTTGGAGGCAGTTTGCTACACAGTTTAATGGGCTGAAGTTTAGTGACTCATCCTGTGTGCAGGGATTTGTGTTTCTTACGTGATGTGTAAATGCTCTTGAAGGTGTGGGTGGCATCACTCTGGCGAGTTTAGAATTTAGGGTTTATTTCTGGTGTGCAGGCTACTGCAAAATTGAAACAGAATGAACAGATTAGGAAAGAAAAGAAGAAAGAAAGGTGTTAGAGCTAGAATGACTGAAATTTCAAATGGGTAGATCTCATTTGAAAGACAAATAGATCTTGGAGATGAAATCAAGACTGATCTAAATAACAAATTCCTCCTTCCATTCCTACAAGCCTTTAGTTTTTCCCAGAGTTTTGAAAGTTAACTCACTTCATTTCATACAGATTTCCTGTATAAAAGATAAAGATTCAATTAGCAAACTTTAGATTGGAAAGCAACTGGTGTGTTTGTGTTTGCTCCACTGAAGTTACTCATGGATGCGTTTTTAGTGATGTGTTTATCAGTAGGTGGATCTGTGTAGGTAGAAGCGTTTACTGTGGAAGGAAGAAGATTAAGAAAAGGAGAAAACTAGAATGTGAAGCTTTGGGGAAGACAGATCTGGAAAAAAGAGCCACTTAGGAGAAATACTGGGTAGCTGGGATGGTGTGCAAAGGGTTGGCAGCTTCTCTTGTGATGGCTGTAGTTGAGGCCCTTGAATCAGTGGAGCTGGAAGCCTCTGGGAGGTGCACCATAGGGAGTCTGTGGTGTTAAATGGTTGCACGGACAGATTGGTGTCGGCGTTTAGCAAGACTGACATTTAAAATGTTGAGGCTGATCCTTGCCAGCTGAGGATTGCTTAGCTGAGGACATTTTGTTAGAGGTCATGTAAACTTCCTCATGTTCAGACTCCTGGGTGCTCTCCATGACTCTCTTTTGGGTTGTTTTTTATCTTTCGTGTATGTTTTAAACCTTGCTCATTTTTTCCCTGAAGGATGTTCTTGGCATCCAGCTAAAGACGTGAGAGCAACCCAGATATCCAGCTGTGTAATTTTTGGATAGCAAGCTCAGCAAACAAAGTTATATAATGTTCTGTATAGCAAGACTTCTAGAAGCAGTTAAAAACATTTCAGGTTCAACTCCTGGGTCATCTAGGCAAGAGACATGGTTTGAACTCTGGAGCCTGAAGCATGGCTGTTGAAGTGTCTGTAGTGCTGTAAATGAAGTGGAATCCAAACTTACTGATTTTTTTCATTTTATTTTTAGGATTTAACTTACGTGCAGTAACATTCTGGGGCTGAAAGTCCTTTCAGATTTGTTTATATATATACACTGTTTTGTAATGAAGTCACATAGGTCACTCAGCTCAAAATTTCAAAAAGGATGAAGTGGTTTTCCCTCCCAGTAAGCTGTGGAACATTTTGGAATTCCTCCAGTGGCATATTAAAAGGAGAAAAAACCAGCTTTATACGTCATGGATACAGGCCAGTGCTCAACATGATGGCATTTTTTTCTTTTGTACAGGGAAAGAAGTTTTAAACTGATTGACAGTTTCCTGCCTTCCCCTTTCTGTTAAGAAGGATGTGGATTCTGAAACACTGTGCCCTGTATATATAGTTGTATACCATATATACTAATTCAACAAGGGTTACAGCTTCCAACTGTTTTAATTGTCAAAAAGTGAGGATCAGCTTATTTATGACCAAGTATTTTACCATTAAAAGAGATGCAGCCTGAATCTGGGGGCAAGCAGCCCAGCATGAAGTTTGGCGTCAGCTTTTTCACATAATTTGGAACAGGCTCCACCTTATCTAATGTTTCTTTTTAACCAGACCTGCAGTTTTACTGGTTTCTATGAACTTCACACTTCCTTCCAACTGTCCCAATGAACCATTCTTGGTCTAATCTTTATCCTGTTGCCATCAGTTCCGCCTTCAGTATTTCCAATGTGAAGAACAACATAACACCATTTAGCTTCTGCAGAGTCTCTTCTTGCTCCTGAGAGTTATGTGTGACTTCGTGAAGAACAGTTTTTCTTCTTAGAGCAGTTTCCTCAGTTCAATGTTTTTTCTTCAATGTCTACACGCACAAATCTGTGTTATCCTCTCCCATACAACTCTCACTATTACTGACATATCTTGAGTATGTAGTGGCATCATAGAATGGTTTGGGTTGGAAGGAACCTTAAAGATCATCTAGTTCCAGCTCCCCTGCCCATGGCAGGGACACCTCCTGCTAGACCAGGTTACTCAGAGCCCCATCATCCTGTTAGTCTCTTTCTAAGACAGATTATAGTGAAGTGACGTGTTAAAGTAAGACAAATCTGGAAAGCTGCTGGAGGCCCGCAGTTTAATCAGGACTCTGTTCATCAAAATGAACTCTGCTCAGATTCATTGTTTTGGAATGCACAGAATCCTTGTAGATGTATGTTATGGATTAGTCTCAGCCAGGTCAATTTGATTCTAGTTAATCCTTCTGGGAAACAAAGATTAGCTTTAAAAAAAACGAGGAAGTAAAGTAGGGGATATGTGAGAAGACAAACTTTAGTATGCCGTGTTCTTGTTTGCTTAGCGAAGAACAAGTTAGTATGTTTCTGTGGGGAGAGCTCCTCTTCATGAGTCCTTGTGAATTGTTTATACTGAACAATTGCTACATATCGCCAAATTCTCCTAGTCTGGAATGCATAGGAAAGCAAAACCTCCATCACAGAGCAGTGTGAGTGGTAAGGTGTTAGTGCTTAGGCAGATCAATCATTTTATAATTGACTGGAATTTGCAATTCTGCCAACTACGAAGTCGTCTTTTTTCTTTGGTTTTTTGTTTTGTTCCACTGCCCCAGCTTGATTCCACTTAGAAAGGCGAGAAATTCTGCATTGTCTCAGAAAGTACTAAATAAATCTTCTTACTATGGAAAAACCTCTCAAATCAGTGTAAATGGGAAGTAGGCAGGTCAACAGCAAAGAGGAAATGCATCTGCAGTGTTTAGATACCATCATGATGGGTATGATGGAAAGTTAAAGATTATTAGATTTTAAGGCGAGAAGCACCCGCTGCAATCATTTGCTTTACTTCCTGCACAAAATAGGCCAGATAACTTTACCCAGTGATTCCTGTGTCGGTAAAACACCGACTTCGATTACTTGACGTGCTCGTTGCTTTTGCCATCTTTGGGTATCTTTCAGAAAATGAAGTTCTTGAGGTGCTCTGGAAACTTGATTTCTCCACAGGCAAACCACATGAGGAGCGTGCCTTTATGTTGTACTGTCGGTTTCTTTTTCCATTTGTGTATGTGCCAGTAGCCTTTGGGGTTGTAAGTCGGAGGTACAGTGATTTCTGCTGGAGATAGTAATGGTCAACAGGTCATTCTCAAAATAACAAGTGCTCATTTTTGGACGTGTATTAAGTCTTTCTGTAGGATGATTAAGAAAATAAAAATATCAGGGCAGCAGATGGAACTATTGCGTCTAGCTAGTTTCTGCATCCTTCTATCCAGAATGTACAGAAACCTATGTGTGGAACACACAAATGGGTGTTGCGTACTTGGCAGCCTTTAAAGAATAGCTTCTTCCATGTTAACTGAAAGCAAGATGTGGACAGCAAAGCTGGCAAGATTCCATTTAGGAAACGATGTAATCATAGTTTCATTCGCACCTTTAGGGTGACTGCATTGCATTTAGCAAGGCTGATTTTAATTCAGTGGTTTACCCTGGATGGCAGCAGACTACTCATGCAATGTCTAAAATGATTCAAACAGATCTTTCTGGGGTAACTTTCTAGACGGAGCTGGATTTCATGCCTGTGCATAGAGATGTTTTCAGTTTATTTTAGTGGGGTAAATTGGGGTTTACAATTTTTTTTCTATTATTCATCAATAGAGAGTTAATGGACCTCTGGAAATCAACTAGTTATGTTGGTAATGAATGTTTTGCAATCTAAAGTCTGTTCTCTTTTTCAGTAAGACTCAAGGCAGTGGGTCATATCATCTGATTTACTTCTTTATCTGCATGCTGACCAAGGAAGGAAGCTACCGTTAGCCTAAGTTTTTCATCCTCCCAACTCAAAGAGCAATGCAAAAACTCATAAGTGATCCGGAACTAGGTGGTAAATGTTTCCAAGGTCTCAGGGTGTTTTTTCTGAAAAGAGACCTTGATTAATTGGATGCTTTTGCAACTTCAAAGTAATAATAGATCCAAGAATTTAAGGCTGGCTAAACCATCTTGTTAGTCAGTGGAAGACCTGAGGAGCAGATTCCCAGATGTGAGCATGCAGAATGTGGGGACACTTGGAGTTTGCGTGTCCTGAGATTAACCTGTGACAGTCCTGTAGTTGTTTTTCATTTGGGCTCAACTGCTTTGGTCCTAAAGGAC
>WEIS01009941.1:0-10296 GCA_013389965.1 Todus mexicanus | reverse complement strand
TTTTTTTTTTTTTCCTAGCACAGAAATAAATAGATGGCTTTAACATGAAATCCTAGTGTAAATTGTTGAGTTGTATTAACTTTTTAATGCTTCCTGAGATTCCATCCCCTGAGCACGTGTTACCTCTTAAAGCAGAGCTCTGCTTTTGCAGGAGATGGAATTGTGTGGTAATGCTGCCTTTTTGATTTACTCCCTGTTTTGCTGCTTGTCTTTGCTCTCCTGAGCCACAAGTGCTTTCATATTAATTCCTCTTGGTTTCCTATGTGAAGAAAAAAAAGATACTTTCACTTAGAGAGGATGCCCAATTGTGGTTTGTCTCCAAAGTCATGTCCTATAGGCAGGGATGGCTCCATGTAACATGCAGCAGGGGCACGACCGGATTGGGAGAAGATCTGAAGAGAGGACCTCAGGTTTCTGCAGCAGCCAGTGGGGCTTGACCCTGGCATGAGTCATGCAGAGAATGCAAATGAAGACAACAAACACTGTGAAGACACCTGCTGATTGCCCCAACGTGCATAGCCTTTCTCCCACCAAGTGCACATTTCTCTTTCGGGATATGATGTCAGACACTGCAGAACTCCTAGGAGTCACTGCCACTTGCTCTTCATTGTCAATATTCACCTCCTTGGACCTCCTCATTAGCTCAAAGAGCATTGAAACTAGTTAGAAAATGTGTTTCTTGGTCTCCTCTACCTGAAATCGGTCTTAAGAAGGAAGAAAAGGGGTTCTAAATAAAACTGATGGAGAAAAGGGATTAGATAATTTTAAGGATTTCCTCAAATGTCATTGCTTTGTGTATTTTGTATATTTATTCATTATATATTATACCTGGAATATATATTATTCCTACAGTAACAGGAGGCTCAAGTCTGGCTTGATACTCTACTTCTGGAAGAAAACTGCTTCTTCTGCACTGGGACGTGACCTGTAGCCAATTGCTTTTTATCTGTATTATTGAATCTTCTGATTTGGGAGCTGTGCAAAACAGCTTTTCGGTCTGAATGCTAATCAAAAGAGTGCGTTAATTAAATATACTTCTAATGAAACTAGTTAGAAATGAGACGTGCAGGCCAGAGTCTGCCCCTTCTGGAGTTAATGAGAGATATTGAGGGGATTGGATTATTTCTTTTTCTTTTTCTTTTTTTTTGGATGGGGGAGCTGGCCACTGAGATAGAGATGAGCATTATTGTAATGAAGGCTTATAAAAGAAGATCATTCTCTGATCTCTGTTGCACCTGAAATCTGTGGAGTCTCTCCAGATTCACATTGGTGGAAAAGGAGCTCTGAATTTGGCCCTTACTACTTAAAAATATGTAGTTGCCCTTTAAGATGTAAATCTATTGAAATCCAACCTTAGACATTGGCAGGGTCACTCTGCTTATTACTTTATGACATTTCCAGATTAAAGGTGCAGTGGGGGCTCACATTAATTTGCTTTATGTTTGACTAGAAATGCTTCCCATCACTATTAGAGCACACTTCGAGCTCTCTTCATTTTAGAACGCTTGTCAGTCATTCGAGAATGATATGCCCTACGTCTGGGATGAATAAGCACATCATATATTAAGCAGAGGCTTTTCCTCTGGAGAGCCTCAGGAGAACTGACAACTCCTTCCAAGGAAGGTGAAAAACATACACAAGCCCAGCAGCTGAATGAGGGAGGAGCGACGAAATGTTCTGCTAGGACGTTATACGTTATCTGCTGAGTTGATTGAAAGCATCCAGGCAGCTGACCTGCGATGGCAGCTTTTAAGGCTCAGATCTGTGGGAATGAGAGGAAATGGGGCCCCACACTTCCACATGCACCCTTGGTCTGCAGGTGGTAGGAAAGAAAATTGTCCATGGTGAGCTTGTACATGTCTGTACCCCTGGATCCCAGATGACAAAGTAACCCATGGATTAAAGGAAGAGGGAAAAACTTCTCCTAAACAGGGATGTTTTTCTTTTTTATTTCATTTTTCTGTAGTGAAGAATAAATTCTGTCACTTATTTTACTAATCTTCATCTTGAAATGTTTTCTACATTTGATACCAGTTTTGAAGCTGCTGCTTGTTAAGCATTTCAGGGCAAAAAAAGTGATGGTGGTACAATGGGGGTAAGAATTGATAGAGTAGCCTGGTTTTTATCAAGTCTTAATGTGCTTCTGGGTAATAGCATAGTACTCCTGGCATGAGAAGTACTTCTATCTTCTCTGCCAACAGGCAAAACATCGGCCTGGAGATTTGCTGATGCTGCTTCACTAGGGGAGGACTTTTGGTGAATGTCACAGCAAAGTTCCCTTCACGGCTCTTTAACAAGAAGACCCCTTAGTGCAGATCTGTAGGTCACAAATCCTGCAAGAACTAGGGGAGAAAAAGCAAAATGAAAGTCATTTTGGCATTTGGATTTTGAACCTTTGGGGTTACTTGGACTTGAAGCTCAAAGCCAATTGCAGAAACACAAGGCCTGATTCTGAGAGAGATGGGTGAAACCCACCAAATTTTAGGTACTAACACAGCTAAACAGGCATAACCACCTTTGCCTTTATACTGCAGCCAGTGGAACTGTTTGTGTGCTTGAGGTGTGTGTGTTTAAACTTCTGGTGTCCCTGGCCAAAGAGTTTGGAGGATTGAGCCTTTCAGTCTGAAGTGATGAATTTCAGGCAGTTTTCTAAGTCTCCCTTTTTGCACCTTCATAGAACATTTTTTAAAAAATGTGAATTGTGCTATGTATTTATTATTCTGTAATTTGCTTTTGTTCTTTGAATGCGGTCAAAGTAAGTCAACATGGGTAAAATGTCATCAAAAATATGACACTTCTGTGGAAGGAAATTAGAACTGCAATGAACAACATAGAGGCTCTCAAATGTTTTACATACGAATGACTGTGTGTTAATATGGATCCTTGCAAAGTACATCTTAAGGACAGTGAATTCCTGACTGATCTGCCTATTTGTCCATCACTAGTCATGGCCAACCCATGTCTCCACCTATTCCTGTTCAGCCTGTCTGAAAGGCGTATCAACCCCTATAGTCCACCCAGCTGCTTCATCTACTCTTGATGCTATATTCTCTGGAGTGCCTGTCTCTATTTCCTGTTCTATATGATATCCTAAAATGCTTTACAGAGCAACACAACCTGGTAAAAACTCACATTTTCAGAGTGTGAAAACTGCAGCAATGAATTCACTTGTGCATATCCACTTTTCGGTCTTAAGTGCTTCATCCTCTCTCTCTCCACCCTCAGTTTAATGCCCTAACCTCAGTTATCCCCAGAATTATATAGCTTAATATATAGCATAATCCATTCCTGGAATTTTATGTTTCTTTAGATTAACTTATCTATAGATGTTCTTGCAGGGATGGCATATGTTGGAGGCAGTCATTTTTAAAGCCATCTGCAGCTGGTTCTTGTGTGAATGCAGCACTCTGCAACTCATGATTCCTCTTCACTCCTAATTATTTCCTATGGCTTTTAATACTGCTCCGAGTCTTAGAATAGCTCTGAATGATGATAGACATATATTATTATTACAGGTTGTATTAAGCAGTCGTAGCTCAAGTTCTAATTACATTACCCTTCAGCCATGGCAGCAGTAACACTTGGTTTGGTTCTTGAGTTTCTAGGAATAATCTCGACAGTAGTTCTCAGTCTGACTGCAAGGTCAGGGAGAAAGGAAATTCTCCTGCCCTTCTTTTCTTGTAGGATCTGAGAGGATATCTAGTGAAAAGGGACAAAACTGGTCATAAAGAGAGGATTAAAATGATAGGCTCCATGTGGTGCGTGCTAACAAGGACAGCACCATGACTCTGCTCCAGGTATGCAGGCACCCCAGGAACATGAGCACTGGGTCTAAGAGCATGTGGGTGAATTTTAGAGTGTTTGAGTTATGGGACTGTTCTGCTGAGCCTCAGGTAACATATAATGGAAGGTTTCAAAATCCATGCAGTAAAAACAAGAAGTACAAAATACCCCCTGGTTCCCTGCAGCATTCCCAACTCCAGTGATTTTTTTTCCATAAACCTACGATTTTTAGTTGGTAGTATAAAGCCCTATAGAGCGGGAAAACAGTGGTGTATATATCTCATTTTTGACTGGGGAAAAAAATGCTAATCATCATGATCAGTAAGGAAAGGATGACATTTGAACCAAAAGAACTCAAAGCCAGAAATCAGCTAAAAAGCATTTGCATTTTATTATTTGTAGTCAGTGGGTGGCCAGGATCATCATACTTAAATGGCTGTTAATAACAAATCTGATTTTGGCCTGTAACATATTTATTGGTGTTTGGTTGGTTGTTTATAAATCTTAGCAGAAATATTTTTATGCTTTAAAAATGAAATAGAAATATGACAGACATTTTTCAAAAAAAATGCTTGAAAAAATTCCTGCGGTATTGAAACAACATGTGCAGAACATAAGGAGGCGATTTAATTTTTTTATAATGTTTGGTTATCCAAATTCCCAAGTAAATAAACACCATAAATAACAAAGGGACTACGTCTTTGTTCTCAAATTCCTTTATCTGATAATCTCAGGCAGTATAAATAACTAAGGAAAGGGTTTATTATGTAATACTGCACAGCAATATAGTGTTGCTGGTTCTTTGGGACGGTGAGTCTCTCTCCACAGTCCTCAGAACATTTTGGCTACTACTATAAACTTATTACAATCTATTTCTCTATTGTAGAGTTTTCTTACAGTACCCATAAAAGTCAAGCACCTGATACTAGAATATCTCATTTATATGGCAATTTCCATCCCTCAGTGTGTGAAGTTTTATGTGTATGTCTGCGTGTGCTCCAGGTTTAAGTTTGTCACGTGTGTATCCATGAAAATCAATACGCATGTTTATTAGCAATTAATGATTTTCAAGAAAAATCTAAAAATTGAATAATCATCACTTTTAGGGATTTTAAAAAAGTAAAATAAAATTGGTTTATCAGCTTGAAAATAAACGAAGAGCATTTCCTTACTATGTTAATTAATTGCAGTTCACAAAAAGTAGGATCCTTCACTCCTCCTTTCATGTTGCTAATTCCATCCACCCCTCCCTCCCTCTCTCTCGCTCTCTCCCCTCAATTAAACGTATGAGAGTATACCCTCCCCTTTTAGAAAGAAGCTTTTAGATTAATCATATTATCTTAAGGTTCCAAATCTCAATGCCTGCGTGACCTTTCTTCCGTTAGAATCCATTATCTTAAACTATCACAATAATCCTGGCTTTAGGGAGGGAGAGCGGGAAGCAGGAATCAAACCTAATAGATGGCAAATAAGATTAATCTATGATCTAAGTGCCGATTACACTTGGCCCTGCCCTTGAACACCCAGGTGTAACCTTGAAATTCACATCCGCTAAGACACTGCAATTGGATTGTGGGTCCCTGAAGGGCTGGAAGGGGCAGCTGGCCAAACTTTACCCGTTATTCCCCAGTGAGACATGAGCTGTCTCGGTCTGCAGCTCTCTCTCTTACTTGTGGAATTTGGCAGTGGCACAGTTGAATGTTTGTTTTGGGATGTTTAGCATTTTTTCAGATAAAATAGTTATTTTCAGGTCCTTAATTTTTGTTTGTCAGAAGCAAGCAGCCAGGGAATGGATGAACTTTTACCTGGACCTCACAAGAGGAGAAAACTCTTTTCAAAATCTGATAACTCCGCAGAAGAAAACAGAGATATTTTCTTTCTTTAGAGGCTGACCTATGGACCCTGCCAAAAAAAATGTTCCATGTGAACTTGAGTTTGCAAGGCCCTTGTTTTCAGTCCCAAATACTCAGCGTTCTGAGAAAGGACATCTGTGATAAGATGGAAATTGGCACTGGTAACTCATGTGCTGTGGGTGAAGCGTGTTCAAAAGAGGCAGACCCAGAGGTAATTTTTCATCAAAGAATTTTTAAAGCCATTATTAAAACTACCATAAATTTCCTCTGTTGCTGGCAGCTTCAATAGGCAGGACAGGATTGATTTGGATATGGCAGCTCAATTTTATTTTATTTTTATTGTTTCATATTTATATGTAGGGCCAGATTCTCAGCTGGGGTAAAACAGTGAGAGTGCACTGATGTGCTGGAACCTTCCTGAAGAGTTGTTAGCAAGAAGTGGTAGTAATGTTTAACTGGAACCACCTACCCTCCATCAGCTCCATTTGGAGGCAACAGCTGAACACCGCAGCAAATAGGTCATATTTCTGTTTGTACCTGTCTCACAGAGTAATACCCAAGTGGGACAATAATGCAAGTTATATGGCATTAGCAGGAAAGTACACTGTAGGAAATGTCAGCGTGAAGCACATCTGGTGGCTGACTGGCTCTAAAGTGGTCCTTTGGTAATCTCAAAATTATAGGGGAGGGGAAGAAGAAATAGAAAGAGAGAGGCAACATCATGTGGCTAACATCTACCACACTGGTAGCCTTGCAGGGTCAAAGTTATCTGAGGGATGAAATTGCTGCAGATCCCAACAGCAAACCCTCTGGAGGGCTGAGAGAGTCCCGACCTGCCAGGCTCTGCCCACCTCTGGGAGTCACATTTTAGGAGACATCTGAAGGATGCGATTCCCTTCAGGGAACTGCCAAGCACAGAGGGCTCTTGTTTCGCTGCCTCTTCACTTTCTTTGCCAGCTTCTGAGTGTTGGCTCTCACAGGTGTTTGAAAAGCTTTGCTCAGCTCCTGTCGCCACGGGGACGGTATATAAACAGCATGGCAGAGAGTTCGTCACCAGTTCCCATGCCTGGAAGCTGGCCTGGTGGGACTTGTGGATGTTAGGTAGGTATGTAAATAAACCGGGAGATAACCTGACCCCACTTTTATTTAATTTAAAGAGAAATCAATGGAGGGGAGGGAGTTACAAAATGGACTGGTCAAATGGACTTTCATCAAAAAGTAAATCTACTTTTGCAAGTATTGATCAGCAACATTGTTTCTTTCTCAGTTCTCTTTGTGAGGACATTAATACGTCGTTTAAGGTGCTTGTCGTCATGGAATGGTGTTATTTTACATGTTTTGTAGTGTCATGAAATTCTGGACTCTTAATCTACCTGGCTCAATGATCATTATAAATATGAATCTGATATTCATCTTCTATTAATTCTACAAAAAACCTCGTAAGGATTTTAATTTTACAGACATGTCTCCTAAGATGCTACAGACTCAACTCCTAGCTTCAACCTGTAGAAAGTGAAGAGCTGGATACCGTCTCATGCGTACCAGTTGATCTGGGCTGCAAACATCCATGAACTCACAGCTGGGATATGCTGGGACACAGTGTGCAAGGCAGAACTTGCAGCCACGTTCGAGGATGATGGTGGGGAGCGAGGGGGATGCTTAGGAGATGTGGTGACACCCAGAGCCAACCAGAACACACCAACTCTGTGTCTTTCGTCCAGAGAGGGTTAACTCACGCTTGCAGCAGGCAGCCTCATGCCATTAAGTCAGGGAGAGTAATGAAATTTCATTTAATTTGTCAGGAAGAAAGTGCTAATGTTAAAAGGCATTTAATAAAAAG
The DNA here is from genome assembly GCA_013389965.1 of Todus mexicanus. NCBI lineage: Eukaryota > Metazoa > Chordata > Aves > Coraciiformes > Todidae > Todus > Todus mexicanus. The sequence continues at coordinate 2,820 of WEIS01009941.1, read as the reverse complement.
GGGGAGATTCTTTGAAAGGAAGCCTTTAAGTAATTACTTCAAGTGTCTTAGGCCTACTCACCAGAATATTTACATTAGTGTCTCCCAGCGCCAAAGTGTAATTAAATTAGTGCAGCATTTACATTCCATCCTGTTTTTTCTTTTTTTTTTTTTTTTTAGAAGTGTGATTTTATTAACAATACTCAAAAAAAGAAAAGCAAGCCTTGATCTAATCGAATCAGGTGTTAGGATTTTTTTAACGTTTTTACTGAGAAAACTACTGAGTAAACTGGCTTGGAGAGGGTGAAAAGAAAACTTCATCTAAGGCTTGAGTTCCTGCTTTGGGACTGATGTGGAAAACTGGCTGAGACTGTACAGACTGCAAGAGTCTCCTGGTAGAGCTTACAGCATAAATTTGGCTGTCTTCACAAACCACAGAGGTGCAAATATGAGAAGAGAAAGAGACAGAGAGGCAGTGGAGATAGCATCAGATGGAAGAAACAAGGGATAGACATGGGGGCTCCCCATCCTCTGGATGGTGTCTGCAAGATGCGAAATGTTAAAACCCCCTAGTTTGCATATTTTGCTACTGAAAAGTTATCATTTCTGGAAGTTATATATTTATTATTCTTCTAGCAGATGTCAACTTTTTCACCATGAACTAAAGGGAATATTTTCTATTTTTCTTGGCTTCATTATGAATGCAAACTTAAGAAAAGACAACAAAAATTCACACGTGGGCAAAGCATCTTTCTGTCAAAAAGATGGCTCAGTTTGTTATACATAGCTACAGAACAGTCAGTGCCAGCCCCAAAGGATACTGGAGCTACATACCAAGAAAGAAAAGCCTGTGGAATATGTTTTCTAACAAACCAAAACTAAGGCAAACTAAACTAAACTAAGGTAAAGTAAACTAAACTATCATTTTGCAAATGTTGAAGTCTTTTGTAAAAGATACGTAATTACATTAAAAGGAGTTAGTTGACCATTACATGTCACTTTGGTCAAAATGAGAGAAAAGTGTTTCCACCACAGGGTAACTAGTATCTTCTGGTTGTTAAACTCAGCTGAGGTTCTATGGGGGGGACGAATTCAAGTCCCTGAAAGAAACCAAACCAAATGGAGATTTAACTATAATGCTGTTCCCTCATTGCCTAGAGAGAAATTGCTTAACTGCTTTTATTTCATGGGAAACTTTCCCAGATAGGAATATGTTTGGAGTGATGATGAATACAAATAAACAGAAATAATTTATCAGAATCACACTGAAAGTGCCTATGGCTAAAACCAAAAGCCACTGAAACTGTTGTACAGCTTTCACCTGGGATATAGGAGTCCCAAATTCAGATTTCTGCTCTGTCTGTTCATCAGCAGGAACTTCAACCAAGGTTTCTGGCAAAATATATACAGTAAGCATCTAAAAAGCAGGGTCATGCTTCCCTTGCTTGCATTCACATAGTCCCATATCTTGCAAATGTGCTGTGTGGATATGAGAAATAGCTCCACTTTGCTAGGCGAGAGATCATTTTCAAAAGAATTTAAGTGTGAATGTTCACCAAGACAAGAGATTTTCGGCATCCTTCACTAGCAATTGATTTTTACCATGTCCAGTTTGCCTGTAAGTGACTCTCAGAGATGTTCTAGCAGGAATAAATCTTACTATATTGAAAAAGTAATGTGCATGGTGATGATGAGCTTTCTCACCCTATATTTAAAGACTTCTGAAAAGAAGCAAGAAAAACTTTGTGGTTGAGAAAAAGCCCTTGTTTCTGCTACTACCTCGCTAAGCGTCTATAGTGGGGGTGGCTGGGATTTGGTGCTAAATCAAAGGATTTTGCAGGATAACAATAGCTGAGCTATCGGTAGGGGAAGAGCATACATGTGTAACTCCTTCCGAGACACAATGGTTTCCTCTTCCCGTGCTACAGTGGATTCAAAGGTAATCTAAACACTCAAAGATCCTAGAAAAATATCTGAGCTAGGGGAAACCATCCAGCACGTCAATAAAATGGTTACGGGCTGACACTTTTAGAAGGAAAAGAGGAAAAAACTGTAAAAGCAATGCACTCTGCTTCTTCCTGCCTGGACTGTGATGTTATTTACAACTTTGTAAGTTCTCCTGTATGTATCTGCCTGATTCAAAGTGGCTTTTTTATTTTTTCCTGTGCTCCACAGCCTTCGCACCCTTTGAAGGATGACTGACTAAAGGTTGTGTTTTGAAGTTGTTATTTGAGTCATGACAAATACGTTGCAGTCTCCCAAAGAGACCCTGACAGAGGCAAAGCCTGGTTGGGACAGCCTGGATGCTGCTGCCATGATCAAGGATGGACCCTGATGGGTTGAACTTATTGTTCATTCAGAAGTCAAGATGTCTAAGAGCAGCATGGTTAAAAGGAAGGATAGGAATTTAAAAGTGCATAAAGATGCCCTGAACCATGGAGATTGCTGATCTCTCAGGCTTCTTCACGTGTCCCNAGATTGCTGATCTCTCAGGCTTCTTCATGTGTCCCTTTTCCAATTTAATCTGTGGACAATCATCGAAACCCACTAAACCACATCTCCATGGTTCTTACCTTAAAGTACATTGCTCCCATGCCCTCTTTTCACAACTAATTTTCAAATAATTTAAAGATTTGCAACATGTGTTTCATTTTAATCTATTTTTGACTTTTGAGGTATTAATTTTTCTGAACAGGGAGCTTTATTTGTGGACCGGCAAGGAAAATATGCAGTGAAACATGCTGGGATTGCCACCACTGAGCCATGATGTGACTGCACATGAGACCTGGTGCTATCAACAGCTGCTGTGTTGAATCTAGTATCTATTTACACAGGTTTCAG
>WEIS01009937.1:0-24653 GCA_013389965.1 Todus mexicanus | reverse complement strand
TGTTTGTATTTCATGCAGAGCTTGCAGTTTCGGCAGCAATAGGCTTCACAGAGGATGTGGTTTATTTTTTCTGCTCTTCAGATGTCTCAAAGCCAATCACAGTCCATCTGTTGCTGAGCTTGGGTTTGAAATGTTAAACCAAACTAGCGTTTTCTTCACGTTTAACAACCATTAGCAAGGGTTAGCTTTAGAGGGATGGGGACGTGGTGCTTGTCCAGGGTTGTGTTTGCAGCAGTGGTGAGCTAGGAACATACCTGGGTAGTGTGAGAGGGCAGACATGGAGCTTCATCATTTTGTTTTGGGTGCTTCACCCATGCTCTGTCCTTTGAGAATAACATCAAATAGCTCGATGTCCCTGCTTTTTCTTTCCCCTAGCTTTTTTTCTTCACCATTTTCTTTACTTCCCTGAATCCCATTGAATGTTGTCATGTTGCGTGGTCAGCACTGCAGTCTGCAGGACACGCCCTGTGAGTGATGCAAGACGGTCACTGATANACCCTTAAGATTGTCTAGTCCAACCATTAACCCAGCACTGCCAGGGCACCACCAAACCACGTCTCTCAGCATCACAGCTCCACAGTGCTGAAACCCCTGCAGGGATCACAGGGACTCCACCACTGCCCTGGGCAGCCTGTTCCTCAGGTCCAACCTAAACCTATCCTTGCACAACCTGAGGCGGTTTGCTCTTGTCCTATCACTTGTTCCTTGGGAGAAGAACCCTGCCTGGCTCCAACCTCCTGTCAGGGAGTTGTGGAGAGGGAGAAGGTCTCCCCTGAGCCTCCTTTTTTTCTCCAGGCTTAACAACCCTACGTCCCTCAGATGCTCCTCACAAGAGTAGTGCTCTGTTCTGTTTAACTGGTTGCCTTCATACCCAGTCTATAGCATTCTCTGCAGGTGCAGCCATATCTCACCGATGTTCTTGGCTGGGCCTAAGCGGCATTTGGCTTGTCATGGCCAGCACACAGTGTGTGGCCTTCCAATTAATGTCACTTGGCTTTTGTCTTTTTGTGTTGTGCTATTTCAGCCTCAGCAGTGTCACAGCTTTGACCAGGCCTGGTGTACTGGTTACCTGGCTGGCTGTGTAGGTGCAGGTGGTGGGGGAACCTGGACTGCTGGCCACTACACTGCGTATTTGCCAAGACAATAGAAGCAAACCTATGATGATGAGAGGAGGGGACCAAACGGTTTCCCCAGCTGGCCACATATCCATCACCCCATTGTGGCCAGAGCACAGTCATTTGTGTATCCTGTGCCAAACACGTCTGTTCAAGCTACGTGACCAGCTGTTGTTTAATTCCCATCCCCAGCTTGTTACCTCTAATGAGACCATTTGAAAGTCTCAATCACCTGACACTAGAAGCCTTCAGGACTCTGCATGGCTGGGACTAGATTTCTTTAAGCATCTAGGTTCGTCCACTAGGAATATGTGTTCATTTACTGGGATATCCTGTATATTCCCAGACTTCTCTTTAGAAAGGAGCAAGTGATGTTCCACTCCCTTTGCATGTCATTTATCCTCCTGCTTTCACGTGGGATTCAGATTCCACCTGATCAGGAGCTGCTATCAATTAGGTGTCTGAGCACAGGACATGCCAGTCGAAGACAGCCATTGCCTGCATGTCTATTTCCAGTTAGGTTTCAACTGGCTAAACCTGTGTGAACTTGAAGCTTTTTCTCGAGCTGCAGCATTGTTTGGTAGCAGCTATTTCACAAGGTTAATAAAAAGATGGACGAGAGGTGAAAAATCTGAACCTGATCACCGGAATCGCTGTTGGCTTGCAGAGGAGAACAGCTGCCTTGGTGGTGGGGAGGGAATAGAGATGATTCCTCAGGCAAAAAGTAACATTTGCTAGAGGTGCAATTTTCACGAGCCTCGTGAGATGATCGGAAATGGTGAGGGCTGGCTAATGTGCTGCCGGCAGATGTATAAAGGTTGGATTATGTATATGTATGTGGTTTTTTTTTTCTTGTAGTGTCATCTAGACTGTCCCAGACATCCTCTCCTCAGTCAGCCTGCCCATCACCTTCCATCCAGGCAGGCAAAGTCATCTCCTCCTCGCAGAAGCACAGCAAGAAGGCGCTCAAACAGGTAAGAAGCCTCATCCAGAACCTGGTTCAGGGATGGTTACAGTGATTTTCTCTCTCTGCTAAATCACCTTCCTCCATGAAACTCTGGAGGGGCATAATTCAGGACAGCCTGGCTGTCTCCTAGTAAATAGGGTTCAGCTAAAACATCCCTCACCTAAAGGTGATTTAAAATGTTGTGCTATTTAATTATTTTCTTTTCCCCTAAATAATAATCTTGAAATTATTATTATTATTATTATTACTACTATCATTATTATTATTTTAAAGAGTGTATATAAGATGTTATTTCTTTTCACCCAACCTTTTGATAAGCATGCTTAGCTTTTTACAGCCTGGTTTAGTCAATAGAAGGTATTTTGGGGAAAAGAATCAAATCCATGGACTTATTCCCCTCATTAGTGGTGTGCTTTCCTTCCCCAGGAGCTCTAGGGCAGCGACATGTTTGTGTGTGAGAAAGGGGCAGGAGAGCATAGTGACTTTGTGCCGCATCACTGTGGGGTGTTCAGGGGAGAAAGAGGAGCACTGATGAATTTCTACGCTCGGGGCATGGCTGTTGTGTGGATGGTGTTAATTGTGTGCATGCAGGACGGAACAGGGGAACATTTGTACTTCAGATGATTTGTTTCTCCTAATGAAAAGTGGAAGATGAATTAATCCCCTGAGTGCCTTATTTGCAGGTGTTTCCTCAGCTGCGTTGTTTAGTTTTCCACGGTGCTTAGAAAGGAAATGCTTTATCAGGGTTAGATTTACTCCTTAGTCAAGTAAAAATCTGTAAGGATTTAGGAATCAAGTTGCAGAAGAGGTGCTGATCCAGGGATTACAGAAGCTTGTCACAGGCAGATGAAATCATGATGTCTTCCAGATAGGATTTACCTTGTCCAGCCCCACCTGTTTTCCTGACTTTTTCCAGCTGAGAAGCAATGCTCAGGATGTCATTCAGCTAATGGAGACTCAGCTATGGGAGAAGGATCGAATTAGGGCCTATTACTGAGGAGAATGTTGCAGGGGAAGATAAGGCCACTGGACAAACTGGAGCTTTGTTTCCACCAAGAGTTGAGTTGATGTCTAAAAAAGAGATGCTAGCTTTAGGGAATCTTTTCTCCTTTCTTTTCCCACTTGTCTGTTCCTCAACAGAAGCATCAGCATCACTGTGATGTCACTTGCTGCTGGTTGCCACAATAAAGCAGCGAGGCTGTGTTGTCACTTCAGGTGGATTTTCTTTGGAAGTTCAGAGTCAAGTTTCTGTTTCCATTTGAATCCTCAGAAAATTGCTTCTCACCACTTCAGTGAGATACTACTTGTACTCTTTGCTTTCCCTTCCTTATCCCTCTGTGAGCCTCACTGGTGGTCATCTCTCCAACAGCCACAAAGGCTTTTCTCTTTGAAGAGAGCGAACAACAAACAGCCTCAGAGTTTGTTATGAAGTCCCCTCTCGCCTGTCATGCTCAGCAGTACTTCATCATTCTCACTGGTCTGCAGGTCCCAGTTTCACAGAATCACAGCTTGGAAGGGACCTCTGGGCCAACCCATCCTCCATTTCCAAACTCACCCTCCGCATACTTTTCTCCTCTCTTCCCAGCCCCTGTCCAATAGTCTTCTACTTTTCCCCCTCTGAATTCCCCCTGCTCCTACTCCAACACACCTTCCCTCACATTTATATTCTTTCCCCTCGGTCCCTGCTCTCTTCCTCCTCCCCTTATTTTCTTATTCTGAGATGTCTACTTCCTAGGCATCCTTGTCCCAGTGCTGTCAGTAGGCATAAAGAAATACATCAGAGCCAGTGAATTCCAAAATTTAGACGCCGTTTTCAGTTTCAATATTAATCTCATTGGTGTGGGGAAAACCCCAGAAACTCTGAAAGAGATATGGGGAATCACATGGAGGCTTTGCTGTCTGCACAGCATACCTGTTAGTATTCAATGTTTCTGCCGCTGTCTGCAGGGCACAAAGCTGTTTCTGATGGTCATCAGAGGATTGTTTACATTGGAAAAGACCTTTCAGATCATGAAGTCCAACCGTTAACCCAGCACTGCCAGGGCACCACTAAACCATGTCGCTCAGCACCACAGCTCCACGGCTTTGAAACCCCTCCAGGGATCATGGGGACTCCACCCCTGCCCTGGGCAGCCTGGGACAGGCCTTGGCAACCCTTAAGTGCTAAGGAATGTTAATATCACTGGAAGGAAGAGAGAGCAGATTTCTAAGTGAGAACTTTTAAGCTTGGAAGACCACGCTGCCGCTGCACTGCTGAGAAGTATCAGGTCCTGTAAGAAATAAGAATCATGATTTAGTTCATAAATATATTGGAGTTCAAACTGTAAAATACAGCCGAACAAAGTGGTATACACAGGTGGGCCATCACCCCACAGGACAGCAAGTGAGCAGGGGCTGCACTCCTTACAATCGCTTGGAAAAATCCTGAGTTCAAGGTTTGCAATATTGCAATACCCTGTAGGTACTTATAGACATGGTTTGAACTCTCCTGAGCCTTCTCTGCTCCAGGCTGGGCAGTCCCAGCTCCCTCAGCCTCTCCCCACAACAGAGATGCCCCAGTCCCTTCAGCATCTTGGTGGCCCCTTGCTTGACTATCTCCAGTATGTCCATCTCTCTTGTGCTGAGAAGAACTGGACCCAGCACACCAAGGATGGCCTTACCAGTACTGAGCAGAGGAGAAGGATCATCCCCTCCATTGATTGAGATCTCATTGTGGTGCTTTAAGATCAGAAATTCCACCATCTGCTTTGGTTTGGTTTATACCATTGGCTGTCACCTTTATCTGCAGCACTTTTATCTGTTGTTGTCATATATGTGGAATGAGTAAGACCAGGGACTGGGTTGGGCTACATCCTTCGAAAGTTCTCCAGTCATCAGTGACTAGTTGCTTTGTCACCCTTTGTGTGAAGAAAGGAGCTGTACAATACAGACTTTTCCCCATTCCTGCAGGTTTTTAACTTTGTAATCAGAGACCGTAAGCAGGTGAGGAGCAGGAGGTGGGTGCTTAGGAGCAGCTCCTGGTCATGCTGTCATCGCCGTTGTCATGTACCATGGAGGAGCGTACTGGTGACACAAAGTCTTTGTTTAGGTTATAGTTAAAGGAGGTGCTGATGCTACTGAAGGATGCCACTTTGAACTGCGCTCCTTTTCAACTCCAGAGAATATGAAGTGGTGGCTTCCGCCCTTGATGGCAGGTGGGGTTCACCTCAGAGCTGCCCTTTGAGCAAACGCACCTGTGCGCCGAGGAACATCTGCCCTCCATTGAGGGGAGAACAAAGGACAACTTCAAAAAGGCAAACAGAATGAAAATAACGAGGCCCCACACACGGGCACAGAGAGAGCGTCCAGGCAGGCCAGGGTTAGAGGAGAGTCAGCGTGCTGGCCAAGGGGTTTGCCGTGCTCCATGGTCTCTGGAGAGGAGACCTTCAGAGAGAGGGACCCTTGGAGAGACCCTCCAGAGAGAGAGGCCCCCTTGAGAGACGGATCCTCTGAGGGATCTTCTTGGAGAAAAGACCCTCCAGAGAGGACCCTCTGGAAAGAGGGACCCTGTGAAGGACCCTCTGGGTAGAAGGACCCTCTGGAGAGAGAGACCCTCTGAGAGACCAACCCTCTGCTGTGTTCAGAGGCTTCTGCAACTGTGACACCTGGAAGCTGCTGCCTGTTTGGTGAGTGTAGGGTAGTTAGTGCTTTGCTGGTTGCCTGACAAAGTGGATCTTTGTGTGGCTTCAGCTGAGGGGAGCTGAGCCTGACATGGGGTGTTATAGAGGAGATGGACCTGATAACCGGGTGTCGTTGGGGAGCTGGACCTGGTGTGGGGTGTTATGGGCGTAAGTTGAATGGTATAAGGAAAAACAGGACATAAGGAAAAGCTTTTTCCTCCAGAGGACAGTCCAGCAGTGGAGCAGGGGCCCAGAGAGGTTGTGACATCTCCAACCTTGTCTAGCCAGAACTCTGAGTCACCTGGTGGGAGGCCAAGCTGCCCCTGCTCTGAGCAGGAGGGTGGACTGGAGACGTCACTGAGGCCCTTTCCCACCAGGATTGTGCTATGATTATAACAGGACCCAATATAAATTTAGATTTATTCAAGAAACCCTCAAATATTTATAACAGAGAAGATAAGTATGAATCTGACATAGAATTTCAAAGAGGTATCTAATGAATCATTGTTTCCTCCTCTTCCCACACATGCCTCAGCCACCATTGGCGTGGGCACCTCCAGCGCTGTGTGACTGAGAACTGAGGTGACTCAAGGAACGAAAGCAAAATTGTTTTACCTATGCCAAAAAAATGCAGCAGTTAAATGACCTATGGAATAGGTGAATGGAATGTACAAAACCTTAAATATTTGAAGTCATTGTCAGAACCCCCCAAACATACTAATGCTCTTTGTAGCCTAGTACTTCCCTGATGTTCACTTTTGCTTACAGTTCATCTTCAAATGAAAAAATGATTTGTAGAAGGTATCTTGATCTTGTATGTGGATTCTTGTTACTCAGGAGTGTCAGGGCACTCTATTTCTCTTTCTGAAAAGCTTTTAACCTCAATAGCAGGAGGTTAATTGCACATTTCAGAGGATACTTCCTGCTGCTGATTTTCAATTTTCATAGAATCACAGAATCATTAAGGTTGGAAAAGACCTCTTAAGATCATCAAGTCCAACCACCAACCCAACACTACCATGACCACTAAACCATGTCCAGAATTTTTTTTTTGCTGTGTTTCACTTTGACTGAATGTTTGGGGTTTTTTAACCTGTGGTAGAAGTGGCTAAATAGGAACTATTTAATAAATTGGAAAATAGGTCTCGAACATGTCTCTCCAGGATCTCATGTAGTCTTCTGTTGTCAGTCTCCTGCTCTGGGTCTTTACAAACTGAAAGTCGGTCTGTGCTGGTTTCCTCATGGGGCACCTTCTGCACGTTTCTGAATAATTTTATTCTCTCTCCTGGTTCCAACTGTGTTGTTCTTGTTGCCATTGAAGTTATTGATGATAGAATCATAGAACCATTTGGTTTGAAGGGGACCTCTGAAGGTTATCTAGTCCAACCCCCCTGCAGGGACATCCTCAACTAGAGCAGGTTGCTCAGAGCCTCATCGAGCCTCACCTTGGATGTCTCCAGGAATGGGGCCTCAACTACCTCCCTGAGCAACCTGTTCCAGTTTTCCACTACCCTCATGGTAAGGAACTTTCTCCTAACATCCAATCTAAATCTACCCTTCTCTAATTTAAAACCATTGCCCCTCATCCTTTCACTGCAGGCCTTTGTAAACAGGCCCTCTCCAGCGTTCTTATAAGCTCCCTTCAGGTACTGAAGGTCATTATTAGGTCTCCCCGAAGGCTTCTCTTCCGCAGACTGAACAACCCCATCTCCCTCAGCTTGTCTTTGTAGGAGAGGTGCTCCAGCCCCCTGGTCATCTTTGTGGCCCTCCTCTGGACCTGCTTCATCAGGGCAAATCCTAAATCTCCAGTTCACAGTCCCACCCATTTGTACACACACAACACAACATTTCCCATTCCTTCCTAGTCTGCAGTTCCGCGGTATGCTTGATCTGTTGCAATTTGTTCTGCTGTTCAGTTTATTTGGGTTTGGATTTCATTTTCTGAAAGCAGACACTGTGGTTTGGGTAAAAGCTGCAGTTTAACCAAATGCCTTCTTGCTTCCTTGGCTCGGTCATTTGTGCCTTTTAGGCTGAATAGTGGAATCATGAAATCGTTTCAGCTGGAAGAGACCTTTAAGATCATGGTTGCCTGAACGGTTGTTTTTGAAACAAAGGATTTTATTTTCTTCCCTTTAGTGTTTTAATCTTTGTTACTCTTCTAATTAAAAAAGTCTTTCCTAACGGGGAGTGTCTCTGTTAAAGGTTTTTAGTAAGTCGCTGTTTGCTTCTTCGGGAGACGGAAATGAATTACATTATGGTACTTTTACTTTGAAGTTATTTATATAATTACTTCTTGACCCAAGTCCAGATTTGAAATCCTTTCTCTTTTCATTCTCCAGAGATCATTTTTCATGAAGCAGCACAAGTTAAGATGTTCTGCAACCATTAACTTTTTGCTTTAGATGCAAGGTAGAAATGTGTCTCCTTGCAGTAGTGTATTTAAATAGAGAGTGTCCTGTGCGAACGGAACGTCTTTCATAAGTCGCTTTAAACTTCTGGCGTAGTTAGAATCTGAACCCAACTATCGGTTACTGTAAAAACAAGTGGTTTGTACCGGGTAGAGTATTCTGAATTTCTCTTTGGTCATGTTCTTCTGTCCTCATGCGCAGGCCCTGAAGCAACAGCAGCAGAAGCAGCAGCAGCAGCAATGCAGAGCAGGCATGCCTGTGTCCTCTAACCAGCACGTCCTGCTGAAGGCCGTCAAGGCAGCCAGCGATACCACATCTGCAAAGTCCGGTACGTGGCGGTGATACTCTGACGCATTCTTGTGCTGTCGTGTCTCTGACTTGCCTTTTCCTCCTCTTTGGGGCTGAGAGAAGAGCATGCTCTTTTCATGTGGTGTCCTTTTTGTTTCTGAAATTGTCGAGCTTCTGTTTGCCCGGCTTTGATTTTATGAGGAATGCTTTCAGTTAAGAATAGATCTTGAGCAGATCTTAGTGTGCCATTGTCTGGTTAGAAAGCTTAAAAAGCTGAGATAAATGTCTTCCCCTGTAGTTACCTGTGCACTGTGGTCAGGTACTTCTCATGGCTAAGCAAATTAGGTGGGATTTCTCTTAGTATTTGTTTTTTTCCAAAGCAGCTTCTCATTCTGTAGTGTGGCTTTCAAGTCTTGTTCCAAATATGTATATTCTGATCTGAAAGATCTCCAGAGGGTTTCCAGCATTTAAACTGCATTAGAATAATGAAATCACAGAATCATTTTGGTTGGAAGAGACCTTTCAGATCACGAAGCCCAGCCATTCCCCCAGCGCTGCCAGGGAACCACTAAACCATGACCCACAGCACCACAGCTCCACAGCACTGAAACCTCTACAGGGATCATGCCCCGGGCAGCCTGGGCCAGGCCTTGACAACCCTTGCACAGAAGAAATTGTTCTTTGTGTTTTATCAATCCACAATTTGTTACATCATCTGTAAACATTTCCTATAGTGGTTCTATACCGTCTTCCAGGTCTCTGAACACCAGTTTGCTTTTGTTCATACTTAGGGCAGAAATCGGAACATTTTAGTTTGTTTTGAGCCAAGCTCCTTATACTTTTATTTGATTCCTTCCAATTATCAAGCAGACAATGAACAGCTGTGATTTATTCAATAATTTTGCCTCTCACAACTGCTGTAGACATCTCTTTTTCAGCCCAAAGACTCCTCCTGTATTTTCTCATTCCTCATAGAAAGCTATTTGCTTTTCACAGTAGAGAATGAAAACCCCACGCAATATTTAGAGTGCATTCTGAACATGGATAACATCATTTTGGGATTCTATATTTTGTTCATCTTTCTTTACAATTCCCAGCATTCCGTTTGCTTTTTCTGGCCCTGCCAGAATCAGGCGTTTTCCTAGAACTGCTGAGATCCTGGGAGTCTCTTCTGAGCTGTCATTTTCTATTTTAGGGCCCAACAGTAGGTGTGTAAGGTTGGGGGAGGAGTTCTTTTTTCACATCACTCTCCAGAGGATGATACCTGTTCTTTTATCACTCAGCCTTTCATTGTCCTGAAGTCCTCTTGCAGCTATAATGGGGAAAATGGGTGTTGGGACCCAAGAAATAACCAGAATCTAGGCACATAGGATTAGTGTATGTGGAATGAAGCAAGATCTGCTGATGATTTCCTGCTCTGCTTCACAGTCCTGCTGGTTCTGATCCTGCTTCACTGTCTCCTGCCACATGTACCCAGTCCCTGTTTAAGCTGTGTATACCCTTATAGCCCCCATTATCGGGGGTAAGTGCTGTGCTGTCAGACTCAGGCACTTTTGTGAGATGGAAATTCCCTCCCCCTCAGTAATTACAATCTTTTTCCACCCTTCACCCTTGATTTACTTGACTGGTCCTGATTCATCTCAGTAAAAAGGATGATCATGAAAAAGTAACCATTGAACAGGTCACAACAAGAGACACTGGCTCTGAAAGACTTCTCTCAAGTGTTCTCTCAGAGACTGGCAGTCATGAAACATGCCCAAAGAACAGGGGAGAGAGCAATCAGGTAACGACAAAATTACATCCCCAAGCTCAAATCTGAAGCAATTCTCAGCCTTCTTAAAAATTACTTTTTTGTAAAACCTGGTAAAGTGGATAGTAGTCCCCATTCTTTTCTCAGAGCGGGCTCTATGATGCATTCATTGCTTCCTGACAGTCTGTTCTGAGAGATGCCATCGATGCAAAGACCAAGACCTCCCAGCAACTCCTGCTCATCCTGCTTTGTTAACTTCATCCTTAGAATGTTTTTCTTAGCCTCTAATAAGAATCTTTTCCTGCTTCCTTGGGTTTAAACCAAAGATTTCCTGTCCTATCCAGCATGGACACAGAATGCAAGTTTTCTGATTTCTTCTCCTTACTGCATTTTACGTAATTGGAATCACAGAATTATGAAATTGTTTTTGTTAGAAGAGGCCTTTCAGATCACTGAGTCCAACCATCAACCCAGCACTGCCAGGGCACCACTAAACCATGTCCCTCAGCATCACAGCTTTGAAATCACGGATACTCTACCACTGTCCTGGGCAGCCTGGAACAGGCCTTGACAACCTGTGAGGGGAACAAATTGTTCCTCAGGTGCAACCTAAACCTCCCCTGGTACAGCTTGAGCCTGTTTCCTCTTGTCCTGTTGCTTGATCCTTGGGAGAACAGACAAACCTCACTTGTCTCCAACCTCTTGTCAGGGAATTGTCGAGAGCTCCCCTGAGCCTCCTTTTCTCCAGGCTCAACACCCCCAGGTCCCTCAGCCACTCCTCACCACACTTGTGCTCTAGACCCTTCCCCAGCTTTGTTGCCCTTCTCTGGACACACTCCAGCCCCTCAGTGTCCTTCTTGGAGGGAGATGCCCAATAGTTTTGAGCCCCTCACTACAAAATTGGAGCTATTTTCTCATCTCAGGCTGATGGGGTTTTTTAGTGTAAAATTCTTTCTGTGTTTTAGTGTGTCTGTTTATTCTCCCCTTCCAAATAGCTCTAAACAAGTCCAAATCCAAACCAGACCAGTTTGTCCTGGCGTGGTGGTTCTATACTGCTGGAATGGTTCTTTTGACATCTGTTCAGACATATGCAAGGTTGCAGCTCTGTGCCGTGTATCCTGTTGAAGGGAAGAGGCACCTTTATCCACTGCACTTCATGCGTCGTTTAATAGCAGAGTAAGTGTTGAACAGCTGATGAGGTTGCCTGTTTTACCCAGGCAGCTTTGTAGTCCAGACCCTTTCAAAAAGGTTAAGGGGAAAAAGGTTGTTAAAGGGAAAAAGGTTCATGTCATCTTGCATGTGAAGCGCTTGTGCTCTTTACATCTGGGCTGAGGAGGAAGCCAGAATGAATCGTGTAGCAAATTACACATTTCCCATGACGCTATTAAGAAAAAGCAGCACCAGGTGTATAAAGTCTTTAGTGTAAAATGATAGTTTAAAAGCCTTTTGCAGTTTCTCTTCTCCCCAGGATGAAACCTGCATGGTTCATTAGTGCAACAGGCAGCTCTCTCTTTCCTGGAGGACCCCATCTCCTGAGTTCCCTGTCCCAGGAGGAATTGCATCTTCATGTAGGAAAGTAGAATCATAGAATCCTTCTGGTTGGAAGAGACCAGTCCTTGTAGGAGAGGGCTTCCTGCCCTCAGATCATCTTCGTGGCCTCTGGACCCACCCCAACAGGAGTGGGTAGATAATGGAGAGAGGCCTTGTAAGGACCCTGGGATTCAACTCGTGTTGTCCCACAGGTTTGGGTAGAGACAACCTTCGTGACTCCTCTTCCTTTCCTTTGTTTCCTTGAGAGTCAGTACCGATCTCTGTCAGCACCCAGCCACATGGGCTTTCCTACCCTAAGGATTACAAGGGACAGAAAGAAGTTAAGAATCAAACTCATTCCACATGTGGTCTTGCGAAAGGTGTATTCCGCAGCTTTTGCTATCACTTCACTCAGCTGATTTAGGGTAGGAACTGTTGTGTGTTTATGCAGCCCCCATTGAGACTGAACATCAAGTACTGTAAAAGCTTTTGAGTGTTGCCGCAACACCAGTGATGTTTGTATGTTTTTTGTCAGCATCCATGGAGTCCTTGTTCCCCTTGCTCTCCACATGACAGCAGATAGGAATAGCTGACAGCCAGGACCATGGAGAAGTGAGTTAAATGTACAAGGGGAGAGGGCAACATTCTGATAGAAAGTGACACCCTGATTGCACCATTTCAGGGATATATTTGGTCAGAACTGCAACAGCTGGAGTAAGGAAGAAAAGGAAGGGGAAAGAAGCCAGGCAAAGGAGAGTAAGAGACAGAAGGGGAGCAGAGCTGGCACAGACTATGTGAAGGAATTGATTAGTGCAGGTCATTAATCAGAGCCAGCATTCAGTTAGTTTGTGACTTCATCATGTGTATCGTCGAGTTCCTCTTCTGAGGTTTGGCACTTCAGTGCCTTTCCATACAGAATCCCAGCACGGTGAGGGTGGGAAGGGCCCTCTGGAGATCATCATGTCCACCCCGCCTGCTCCAGCAGAGTCACTTAGAGCAGGGAGCCCAGGATCACATTGTCCAGGCGGGTTTGGAAAGTGTTGAGTGAGTAGCTGCTATTACACATCAACCTGGAGAGAGTGGAGGGAAGACCAGATCTTCTTGTTAATTCATCTCACTTAAGAAGAGGAGGGAAAGGAGGACAGGGAGAATCTAGGGAAGAAAATCTTCCCACTGGCAGAAAAAGTACTGCTCTGCAAAAGAGAACGTGGGTGGCAGCAGTGCGTAAGGAGGAATCATAGGGGTGAAATCTGTCTAGTTTGGCTAAGTAGTGACTTTGGAGGAGGAGATAGAAATATCTCTTGAGTATTTGAAAGAGGAGGAGGAATTACCAAGGGTGGTTGAAAAGAACAAAAGCTACAACAGTAGGTTACAATTCAGAAGGCGCACATAAAGCATGAAGAGATTTTTCCTGGTGATAACAGAAACTAAAGCTGCCTCTGAGAGGCAGTTTTAACAAGGTCATTACTAGACTGGATAGAGACAGGAAATAAGATGGGACTAACTGGGAAATAGCCTCAAACCATCAAGGAAGTGGCTACGAGTCCCTTTGGTTTGTGAGAGTCTGGTGGCTACAAAGGGGTCTTCTGCTTTCAGGCATTGGGAAGTAAAAGTTACAAGGACAAAGGAATGTAAGTCTCATAGAAGAGCTTGTCCCAGAGCTGCTGGGATTAGGGTATGTGCAGTGGAGAGTGTTCATTTCAGTCCAAACAGATTTCTCATGTAATGTTTCTCTGTACATCCCTATGTTTAAATGTTTCAATTTCCTGTGCAGCTTGGGAAGGAAAGCAGTCAGATGGACAGTCGAGCAGCCCTCAGAACTCCACCTCCAGTTCCTCTCCCTCTGTCAAGCTTGATAACTCCTTGCCAGGCTTGGGGAAGAAGCCGTTCCAGAGATCTGACAGGCTCCATGCAAGTAAGATAGTTATTTTTCTGCTTACAAAAATTCGGTTGCTCTGATGACAGAACAAAAGCCTAAAGAGCAAAACTGAGTAAAATGTGTAATTAATTCCATTGCTGAAGTGGCTTGTGTACAACTCTGGAAGGTACTGCTGTGTGAATTAGGACAGATTTTGCAAACCATGCATATGCAAATCTGCCTTTTCTCATTTCTTCTCATCAGGGGTTTCAGGTACCTGTGAATTTGAAGCTTGCTCTTTGAGAAGAAAAAAAGGACTCACGTTATTTAGCAGGCTTTTTAATATTCCTTAGACACTTTGATAACATTAAAAAGAAAATTCCTTCCCAGATCTTTATACTTCAGTGTTATTTGGCTTCCTTCTCCTTTATCGAAGTTAGATCTTTCTCAGCCCTTCTCATCATCTGTGGTTTCTTTTACCTATACCAACGATGGGGTTGACCTCAGTGAACTTAAGTATATGCTGAAGGACTCTCTCTGTGCTAATTGTCCCAGATTTCCTGTACCACTGGTGACAACAGGCCCTTCCCAGGGCATGTTTCAGTTATTTCTCATAGTTAGAAAATTCTAGAGCTTAGAATCATAGAATCATAGAATTGTTCTGGTTGGAAGAGACCTTTAAGATTGAGTCCAACCATTCCCCCAGCACTGCCAGGGCACCACTAAACCATGTCCCTCAGCACCACAGCTCCACGGCTTTGAAACCCTTCCAGGAATCATGGAGACTCCACCCCTGCCCTGGGCAACCTGGGCCAGGCTTTGGCAACCCTTGCGGGGAAGAAATGGTTCCTCATGTCAAACCTAAGCCTCCCCTGGTGCAACTTGAGGGTTGTTTCTCTTCTCCTGTTGCTGTTCTTTGGGAGAAGAGACCAACCCCCATTTGTCTCCAACCTCCCATCAGGAAGTGTTGAGAGTTTAAGTAGATCCTGTAAACGTGCAGAGCCATTTTCTGGCTGACTTGTAATAGAGCAACAGTCCTCTAATAGAACAAGTCTCCATGGCTTTCGTTAGGTGCTGTTACATTAAAAATCCCTGCTGTCATCCCTCCAGTCAGAGGGAGCTGGGTCTGTCTTAATATTACCCATTTTGCTAACGGTGCACTTTTAATCTAAGCTTCAAGACACGTGGTATTTTGCCAGTAACAGGCGGTGGACACGTCCAAAGGAAATAGCGTGCCCAGTACAAACACTTGCTTCATTGGGCTTCTCTGAATTTGCAGTAGATGCATGAAGCTGGCTGTAGCATAAGTGTTAGTGCTGGATCTGCTACCTTTCCAATACAGAAAGGGAAAGAAAGCAGTTAGTGGTTCCTGCTTTGTCTAGCGTGCTGGTTTCTACCCAAACACAATGAGGTGGTGAATTTTTCTGACATGCTTTTGCTGAGAACAAAGTAGGAAAGTATAAAAACAGGCTGCCCAGAGAGGTTGGAGTCTCCCTCTCTGGAGAGGCTCCAAACCCGCCTGGACAAGGCAATCCTGATCCCCCTGCTCTGGGTAACCCTACGAGAGCAGGAGGGTTGGATGAGATGATCTCCAGAGGTCCCATCCAACCCCTACCGTTCTATGATTCTACAAAGAAATCCTGAGAAACAAACTGACCTTAACTAGGAGCTTAAATGGAAAACTGATGTGTCTAAAAGCTGTTCTAGAAACTTCCCTGAAAAAGGCTCCTTGCCAGTTCTAGGTTGCTGGGATTTCTCCAGAAGTCAGGTGAGCTGACGCAGGCTGCAATACCTTGGGTACAGAAATTTTCTGTGCTGGCAAGGTCCTCCCCCGTTCTGGTTTTAATGTTTGTACAAAGGCAGAACATGTATTTCCAGTCAAGGTCTGAAGTGGATTATTAGGGTGGCATTTTGACAATCTCAGGTACAGTGAACACCAAAGGAACATTTAATCCTCTCGTAGGCAAGATTTTGTTCATGTCTTCATGATTTATTGCAGGGCAGCTGAAGAGAACCAAGTGTGCTGAAATCGATGTGGAGACACCTGACTCCATCCTGGTGAACACAAACCTGCGGGCCCTGATCAACAAGCACACGTTCTCCGTCCTGCCTACAGAATGCCAGCAGCGCCTGCTGCTGCTGCTGCCAGAGGTGGACAGGCAGGTATGTCATGGTTTCTGGGGTGGAGCTGTCAATGTGGAGCATCTCCAGGAGGAATTCAGACTCAGCCAGAAAAAAAATTCTACAGTGATTTGTTTGGGTATTTTTTACTACCAGGAAAAGAGAATTATGGAATTGTTTTGGTTGGGAAAGCCCTTTAGGATTATCAAGTCCAGCCATTCCCCCAGCGCTGCCAAGGCACCACCAGGTCCCTCAGCACCACAGCTGCACGGCTTTGAAACCCTGCCAGGGTTTCCAGGGGACTCCACCACTGCCCTGGGCAGCCTGGGACAGGCCTTGACAACCCTTTGCTTGAAGAAATTTTTCCTCAGGTCCAACGTAAACCTTCCTTAGTACAACTTGAGGCTGGTTCATCTTGTCCTGTCACTATTTGGATTTGATAAACCAATGGCTCAATTATGTTTAATCAAGTCCATATTCCCAGCCACAGCAAGAGCAGTTGTTTCTGTTGCACTGGGCTTGAAGAGGACCATGATGATGGGACTGCAGCAGTTTCAGCATCTTCCTCTCTCCTGTTCTCTCCCAAACTCCTCAGTACAGGATTGACCCTGCAGCCTTGTGGACTGGTGCCTTCCCCTAGAATATCAGAACAGATGTAGGTGTTTAGTTCCACTGTTCTCATTTCTCATGACCTTGTGTCCCTTCTGTCAAACTCTGCATTTGGTGGAGAGAAAACTGAAGAGAGTTTTCTGTGACACATTAACACTGTCCAGAGTGTGGAGTAGACCTGACCTGCTCCAGAATGCTTCCGCCCTGACCTGAAGCACACACCAGATAAGAGGTGCCAGGTGTGCAGGGTGAGTCAGCCTGGAAGGCCCTTTACTTTTGTTGATTGTCTAAGACCTCTTTGGGTGTGAAGAGAGGAATATGGAAGAGCAGAGAAGTACTCAATGAGGAGGAACAGATTGATTTGCTCTGGAAGTGGCACAGAAGAAGCCCTGAAGATTTTCACTAAGCTCTTCACTGAACAGTTGGTGATAACTGGAAGAATTAACATGAGTGAAAGGAGAGTAAGAACAAGACGGTTACTTCAACTCATGGATGAATTTAGTCTAAAGGGGTACATAAAGAAGTGCCAGCAACAATCTCAGCACTACAGCAGTTTTCTTCAGCAGCTTCTGGAAGGCAGGGATACTGAGGGACCAGAGAACAGCAGATGTTGCACTTTCCTGTAGAAGGAGGAAGAGCCAATGAGTCGAGGAAGTGAAGTTCAATCTGTTTATGCCCAATAGCAGAAAAGTTGTAGACAGAGCAAGGGTCCTTCCTTCCTTTTCCCTTTTCCCTTATTCCTATGTTATGTTTGTCTTCAGCATTCCCACTCCAGCTGGCCGGGAGCTTCAGAGCAATGCAGGATTTGTTGCTGTACTTCCACTTCAGTTGTAGGGCTCTTAATGCAGATGCCTAGAGCCTTTTTCAAACTGTTCTTAGATATCAAAGCTGGCTTCAGGATGCTGCTCGAGATTGGAATCTGCTGTATGTCCTGTTGCAGATCTGCACAACCCTTGAAGGTACTTTTGTGTGTGGTGGTCAGATGAGTACTAGATACCTGTGCTCACACACCTCAGTCCCCTCCCAGGAACCTACGCCTCAGCCAGTTACTCTGGGCAACTTCTACAGAGGAAAGTGGAAATCCAGTTGGTATAATCAAGAGCCTATGACCAAATACAGATGTCAACTTCAGGACAAGATGAACTGAGTAACTGAGTCCCCACCTCCATACGCACCATTGACTCAACCATGATAAGCTGTGAAGGGACAGCAGTTTAGACATAGATACTTACAGCACAGATGTCCATGTTGAGTGAAGTTGCATCCGTCCTTACAGATGAGCTGCTCTTCTAGTTCTCAGAGAGTATTGGTAACACATACAGCCCTGTCAGCTCCGCTCTGGTCTCCTTACGGGGGCTGCTTTACCGAACAGACAGTCTTCACGAAACCAGCCTCATGAAGTTCAACAAGGCTAAGTGCAAGGTCCTCCACCTTGGTCAGGGCAATCCCAAACACAAGGACAGGTTGGGCAGAGTATGTATTGAGAGCAGGCCTGAGGAGAAAGACTTGAGGGTGCTGGTTGATTAAAAGCTCAACATGAGCCAACAATGTGCAAACACAGCCCAGAGAGCCCCAACAGTATCCTGGGCTGCATCCTCAGCAGCATGAGTAGCTGGTCGAGGGAGGTGATTCTGCCCCTCTGCTCCACTCTTGTAAGACCCCACCTGGAGCACTGCATCCAGCTCTGGAGCCACCAACACAAGAATGACGTGGACCTGTTGGAGCAGGTCCCGAGGAGGACTACAAACGTGATCAAAGGGCTGGGACCCCTCTTCTGTGAGGCCAGGCTGAGAGAGTTGGGGCTTTTCAGCCTGAAAAAGAGAAGAGAATGCTCCGGGGAGACCTTCTTGAAACCTTCCAACATCTGAAAAGGGCCTATGAGAAAGCCGGGGAGGGACTTGTAGTAACAGGATGAGGGGTGATGGTTTGAAACTAGAAAAGGATAGATTTAGATTGGAATTAAGGAGGAAATTCTTCACTGTGAGGGTGGCGAGACACCGGCACAGGTTTCCCAGGGAAGCTGTGGATGCTCCATCCCTGAATGCATTCAAGCCAAAGTTTGATGGGGCTTTGAGCAACATGGTCTCCTGGGAGGTGTCCCTGCCCATGGCATGGGATTGAAACTAGATGATCTTGACGGTCCCTTCCAACCCAACCCATTCTATGATTCGTCTGGAGTTTCTGGAGTTAGGAGGAGTTTTAACATTTTATGTTGTCTCATAAATTCTATCTCCAATCAGCGTACGTTGGCTTATCCAAGGATGACCCAATAAATATTTGAAGAAACTGTTTTGTAAGTCCCGTGGCCTTTGTAATAATTAGGTATGTGTCAAAATATGATGTGATGGAGTTTGCAGCTGGAGTTTGCTGGCAAGAGCCTTGCAGCAGATGGTGAGACATTTCTGTCCTGACTTTTAAGTTTAATTATCCTTTAATGGAATTAAAATTTGACCGAGAACAAATTTTGAGTAACTAAATAAAATTGCTTGGCTCCTGTGAGGGCAAATTTTACATTTTGTAGTAGTAGATATCCTAGAGCAGCTCACCACAACTCCTGGTGATGTGTGCTTTATAAAATGTCAGGCTCTGCTGTTGCAAACAGAAGAGGTGAAGGCGTGAACATGCCAGTGGTGAAAGGTCACTATCTGCTGTGTTTTGTTTGGCTGTGACTCACTTGGATTTGTTACAGCTGGTGCTTCTCTAGAAGAGAAAGTGGCACTTGGAGATGCGACCCAGTCAGCCCTGCCGTGGTTGTTTTTCCTCCAACACGAGGAACAGGCAACACCGTATATGGATAGTGTTATGAATTCTGCTCCCTGTAGTCAATCAATAGAGATGTGGACTAGGAAAGAGGAGAGGAGAAGCCTGGAGAAGACACTGGGGAGACCTTCTTGCAGCCTTTCAGGACTTCAAGGGGCCTGACAGAAAGATGGAGACAGACTTTTGAGCAATGCCAGATGCAACAGGGCAAGGGGTGGTGATTTTAAACCGGAAGAGGGAGATTTAGTGCACAAAGGGAAGAAATTGTTGATGCTGAGGGTGGTGAGACCCTGGCCCATGTTGCCCAGAGAGAGGAGGTCGATGCCCCATGCCTGGAACCATTGCAGGTCAGGTTGGCTGCGACTTTGAGCAACCTACTCGAGTTGCAGATGTCCCTGCTCAGTGCAAGGGGGTTGGACTAGATGACCTTGAAAAGTGCCTTCCCATCCAAACCATTCTGAGATTCTACAAAAATAAGTTTCTACTTTTGTAATCCCTGTAATAGCTGCTGCTAACTTAAAAATCTCCAATTAAGTCTTACCTACAAAACCTTCTGTGAGGCCATTTCCATTGTTTTAGTGACTTGCATCACAGGTGCTGCCTTGGGAGACGCAGCGTTTCTGTCACACCCTGCACCACTGAGCGTTTACTGCTCAGATCTCGCAGCATCCTCAGATGTATCCTACAGTTGCACTTTACTTGTTCTGATTTATTATTTCTACAAGAAACAGCAGCACATCAGTTTTGCCTCCTGCAAGCTTTTGCACCTTACTAAATGATACGTGCAATCCCAAACACAAATACACAATCCCAAACACAAATACAGGCTGGGCAGAGAATGGCTTGAGAACAGTCTTGAGGAGAAGGACTTGGAGGTATTGATTGGTGAAAAACTCAACATGAGCCAGCAGTGTGCACTTGCAGCTCAGAAGGCCAACTGCATCCTGGGCTGCATCAAAAGAAGTGTGGGCAGCAGGTCGAGGGAGGTGAGTCTCGTCCTCTACTCTGCTCTCATGAGACCCCACCTGGAATACTGCATACAATTCTCGAGCTACCAACACAAGAAGGACATGGGCCTGTTGGAGCTGGTCCAGAGGAGGCCACAAAGATGATCAGAGGGATAGAGCACCTCCCCTATGGAGACACGCTGAGAGAGTTGAGGTTGTTCAGCCTGGAGGAGAGAAGGCTTTGGGGAGACCTTCTTGTGGCCTTCCAGTTCCTGAAGGAGGCTAGAGGAAAGCTGGGGAGGGACTTTTTACAAGGGCCTGTAGTGATGGGATGAGGGGTGATGGCTTCAAACTGTAAGAGGGGAGATTTAGACTAGATACTAGGAATAAATTCTTTACAGTGAGGGTGGCGAGGCACTGGCACAGGTCACCTAGTGAAGCTGTGGATGCTCCATCCCTGGATGTGTTCAAATCTAGGTTGGACAGGGCCTTGTGCAACTGTTCTAGTGAGAGGTGTCCCTGCCCATGGCAGCGGAGTTGGAACTAGATGATCTTGAAGGTCCCTTCCAACCCAACCGTTCTAGAATTCTATGATTTTTGTGCTACTGGCAGAGAAATTCCACATTTACTTCTGTAAAGAGCAAAAGCAAACCTTGTATATGTTTATTGACTCTGGTTATAATTTCCCACCATGCTATATTCCAGCTTCAACCTTGTGCTTTCTCATTGATGTCCTACTCAATAGCTTGACTGCCCTGTTTGAAAGTGAACCCTATTTTGAAAACAGAATGGGGTCTGAGCTTCATTTGTCCGTGTTTTTCCCTGGTATCCCGTAGTTACGATTATATATATTTCAAAGTTACATTTATGTCCTTGCCCTTCCTTCACGCACTTCTTTATTTTCCCCAGAAGACAGCAGAACTGTTGCTTTGGGTGGTAATTCAGGAAATACTCATTTTGCAGGGGAAGGGGCACCTGAGGAAGCTTTTCAGGGGCTGTGTTGTTCCATTTCCTTGTGCTTCCCCTCGCCACCTGTACTGTCTGCTGCTCCACGTAGGTTTGTGCAGCGGTGGGACTACAGAGGATTGTGCTGAAGCAAGGCTAAGGAACATTTGCCGCAGCCTACTGGATCCCAGACTTACCTAACAATGGCTTGAAGAAGGCTGTTTTATTTTCTTCTGAGTGATTCGAAGGCAGATCCCAGGGAGACTGGTGGCTGTGTTGGGCCTCTTGCTCTGTTTTCAGATCCCATGTGACAACGCGTGACGTTTGCCTTTCCAGCTGGTTGATGCTCTTTACTTTGCCCTGTGTTCCAGGTTGGGGCGGATGGTCTGATGAAGCTCAGTGGCTCTGCGCTCAACAATGAGTTCTTCACTTCAGCTGCCCAGGGCTGGAAGGAGAGATTGTCAGAAGGTAAACCCTCCCCCAGACAATGAAGCCAAACACTAGAAACCTTTCAGCTAGTGAATGTTTTGGGGAATGTGTAAAACGCAATGTTTTATAGAGAAGTTGAAGCTCTGGAGTGACTTACGAGGTCAAAGCAGTTGTAGTCAGTGCAGCCATTGAGAGGAAGTGCAAGGCTAGAGCTGTGTCATCTCCAGATCATAGAGGGGGCCGCAGTAAGGAGTTTGGAACTTGACAAGCTCTGGAAGAGGTGAGAAAAGAAGGAAAAATGGAATGATAGTAGAGCTGCGTTACCCTCAAGCTGTGGTAGCTGCTGCTCAGCTCCATGCAGAAGGTGAGTTACGTTCCCAGAGAAATGCGCTTTGTCCGGCCACAGTTGATGTGGTCAGTCCTTTGAGCTGTCACTTGTAGATAACAGAGTCAGCCATTTGCTGATCTACGGGACTCCTGCACCTTCCACAGTAATTTGCATCTTGAACTCAGAGGTGCTTAACTCCATGATTTGATCAGATCACATCATCAGAAGTGCCTTTGTTGTGGGCTGGAACCGTTTCCTCTACAGAACTGAACGTGCAGCCTGTCAACGGAGTTCTGATGAAGTCTATAGCACCAGTGACAACTCACTTTCAGAAGAAGGGAGGATCATTTACTCATACCCTCACGCCCTCTCAAGAGGCTTTTCTATAGAAAATGTGTCCAGCTCTGTATGACATGCTAAATGACTCCAGGTGAAGACAGATGTCCCACAGCTTTTGGTGCAGCAGACTTTCTATATTCATTTACCTGACCAAGTTTATATTAAAATAAGAAAGTTGATGTAGCAGCGGTTCTGGTTTGGCCCCTCTATACTCAACTACAATACAAAGATGACTGACAAATAAGAGCATGCTAAGAACAAACACGCTCTTGGTTTCTTTTGGACGTATTTTGATATCTGCATGGAGACCAAACTCAGCAAAGATCCCAGTAGCTGGTGGGAGAAAATTGTTGAGAAGCAAACTGCACGGTGATGGAAGAGTCCAGTCTCTGTGCATCTCTTCAAAGAATCCCCTCCCCTTGGTAACTGCAGTGTTGGGAAGATCCAATTCTAGCAACTGTTTCCTCCAGTGCTAAAAACCACATAAATGGTGTCTGAGCTGGATAAACCTTGAGAAGGAGCAAAGCCTTGAGGCACTAGGTCGCGTGTCTGTCATCAAAGCTCTGCACTTGTGTCAGAAAAACCCAAACGTTCTTGTTGTGTAATGATGGACTCCTGAACTATTAACATACAATCTTACAAACCTGGATGGTTTAAAGTTGTGTCAGGGCGGGTTCAGACTTGGCAGGAGGAGCTATTTCTTAGAAACCAGAATCGGTGCATGTATGAAATGTCACGTCAGTTGTGTGAGGGGAGTTGGTTTTTAGTTTCCTACCTGCCTGCGACAGAACAGCAGAAGTATTTTCAGTCGTTTGTGCCAGGCCAGACATCTTTGATGTTCTCACAGGCGTCTCACCACAACCATCCGTGACTGGTGCTTCAAGGTGCCCTGTGGCTTTGCCATCTGCACAAGCAACACCTTCAACCCCTTCAGAGAACGGCTATTATGCGGTGCATGCACACGTATAACATACATTTGGGGGTAGTTTGTAGTCACTTAGTGAGTGTTCTTTCACGTAACGCATCTGTTGGCAGCTGGAGCAGACGCTGACAGGGAAAGGAGCTGTAACTGTCAGGCTGTTGCCCATCCCCTGTGGGGAGCAGGCAGCAGAAGAGCATCTTGAAGCTCAGGGGAAGTACTGAAGTAATGTAGGCAGGGCCACAGTGTCACAAAGGGGACTTCTGGAAGAGCATACCTCTCCTGCAAGTGTGGTTGTCCCAATTCATTTGATCCATAGCGCTTTTTTTTTTTAAGATATCCTTTACTGCATTTTGCAGGTGAGTTTACACCAGAAATGCAGCTAAGAATACGTCAAGAAATAGAGAAGGAAAAGAAGGTTGAGCTGTGGAAGGAACATTTTTTTGAGAGCTACTATGGCCAGAGGTAAGACATTCCCCTGTCTTTTTTACCCTTGCATTGCCCATCCACACGTACCTGCTGCTGTATTTGTAGCAGACTGTCCATCAATAAACATCAGGTTTTGTTAGTCCCAAAACCCAAAGAAGGTTTCTGTCTTCACCTGACTGCCCCAGAACTGAGCGATCTAGGTCAGCAGCGATGTGTTTGTCATGATTCCCAACACTTTAAGCGGTGTGGTGCTGTTTTCCTTACATGAGGATCTCATTTAAGCTTTACATCTTAACTTTTCCCACTCCTTATTACGATACTTTCAGACATTCCTCTCTTGCAGTTTCTCTAGTGTCAGAATCCTGGTGATCCACGGGGGTGTGGTGGTTGAAGGTGCTCTGCCTTGCAGTAAGTCATCTGCTCCATAAAACCTTGTGTATTCCCCACATCTTCAAGCAGACACTTATGTGGTTAAGCTTCCAAGTCTGTGAGGCTTTTTTTCTGTTTCATTTTGCTTCAAGACTTTCTGTCTTTTTGGGCTATGGAGAGGACTTGTGGTTTCTGTGCGAATAACTTGACTAAGAAACTTGAAAACAAACTAGAGCACAAGTGTGATGAGGAGCAGCTGAGGGACCTGAGGTTGTTGAGCCTGGAGAAAAGGAGGCTCAGGGGAGACCTTCTGGCTCTCAACATCTCCCTGACGGGAGGTTGGAGCTAGGTTGAGTCACTCTTTTCTCCCAAGGAACAGGCAACGAGACAAGAAGAAATGGCCTCAAGCTGCACCAGGGGAAATTTAGGTTGGACCTGAAGAATAATTTCCTCCCTGCAAGGGTTGTCAAAGCCTGTCCCAGGCTGCCCAGGGCAGGGGTGGAGTCCCCACAATCCCTGGAGGGGTTTCAAAGCCGTGGAGCTGTGGTGCTGAGGGACCTGGTTTAGTGGTGCCCTGGCAGAGCTGGGTTAACGGTTGGACTCCATGATCTGAAAAGTCTCACCCAGCCAAAGCAATTCTATAATTCTGTGAACAGACATGTATAAATAATTAATCAGGAATTTCCTATCCTGCGTCTTGACCGTCAGCTTTTATTCTCATCCTTGAACAGTCAGCCACTTTTCCTCCCACTCATCTATGATGTTTTAACCCTCTAGACCATTGGGTTGTTTCAAGCCCTGTTTCTGTCATTCCATGCTCTGGTAGTTCAGGGGTTTGTGGGCAAGCAGGAGGCTGGTGTGCATGTGCGTGTAGATCAGACTG
>WEIS01009934.1:0-10510 GCA_013389965.1 Todus mexicanus | reverse complement strand
ACAGAGTGCCAAGCTACTCTAAGTGTCTACTCATTCCAAAATTGAGATTATGAATCAGCTAAAGACTGAAGTAATCAAGTTCAAAGATCTTGATGATCATCATATAAAAACTGTGACTGTTCCTCTTTACATGGCACAGGTAGATTACTCTGAGTTAAAATCTCCTCCGATTCTCTACAGAGTTACTATTGTTGTTCTTTCCCACACTAAAATATACTGGGAATGAAACCTTTTAATGCTATTTAGTCCCACCTCTTCTCTAAGAATTCAATAGAGAATTTCATCTGGTGCTTTTGCTTGCAATCTGATAAACACAGTGGTCTTGTTTCTGGCATCAGTAAGCGACTGGGCCTGATCCGGTGATCCAATCTTTCTTGGATGTCTGCTGCACTCTCTCCATAATTTCCTTGCAAGCAGGCCATTCACTATCCCACTGGGATATGTGGATCCTGCGCACACTATAGATAAATAAATGTGAATCTAAAAGTAGATTATTTTTTTTGTATGCATAGTCCCACTGAAATCCAAAGTACTTCCAGGGGGAATTCACTGAATTGTATGGTAATCCAGGTAAAATACACAGTCAGTGAAGTAGAAAATGATTTTCAAAGGGACTTTTGCCAATTAACAGTTTATTTTTCTAGTTAAGAGGCTGGCGCATTTTGCTGGTCAAAACCTCAGGTTTTTTAAATCTGACAAGCAAAACATAATGCTCCAGAGGAACAGTGAGAGAAGGAAAGGTCTTCCTGAAAATATTGGTTAGGTATTGGGAATGGGACGAAATCTACAGGGAGATGAATGCATTTCCTAAAAGCCCTGTAAAAGACTGGCCTATCTAATAAAGAAATTGAGTTACTTGACCTCAGCAGGCAGAAGAATGCACCTCCAGAGAGAGTGATATAATAAGAAACAGAGGAGCAAACCATATGAAAGGGTCAGGCAACTCATTTTCAGGAACTTACTTTTTCTGACAAGTACATATAATCTTGACGGTTCTTGGTTTTTATCTTCCCAGAAGCCTGATCTTTCTTTTACCTTAGTGGTCTTTCTAGACAGGCAATGCTACTGACTCTCAGTTTACAAAATGAAATCCTCGATCTTCAGGGAGAATTTGAAAAGGATCACTTTGTATTTATCTTGGACTCTTCTTGGACTATTCAGATAATGTTGATTTTTCCTTAATGGCATTGACATTTGCAAAAGTAAGACAATACATAACCTAGCACTGGGGAAAACAAGTTTGACAATTGTAAAACAGTACAAGTTCCTATTTTGTACTATGAAGTTTATTGATTGGATATGGACAATGGTTAATTTATACTCTTTTTGCTGAGAACCATAAGGAAAACTCTGCAGCCTCCTATCAGGCAGCTGAAAACTGCAAGAAGATCCCTCTTGAGCCCTCTCTTCTTAAGGCTGGACAAACCCAGTGCCTTGTTGACTTACGTTCAACTCATTGGGACCTCACGTCCTTTTCTTCAGGTCTTGCTGTTGAGGTTATTCTGTCCCAGGTGCAACGCCTGTGTTTGTGTTTGTTGAACTTTATTTCTGTTCAGCATACGAGCCATTTCTCCCAGTCTGGTATCATCTGCAAACCTGCTGTTGCATGAACTCTGTCGCAGTATTCAAGTCGACAGAGATTATTAATTTCCTTACTGAACCAAGGCACACAGAAAAACTTGAATGCAAATTTGGTTTCCTACAGCTAATCAAAACCTTTTCAGCACGATGTTGGAAACAATATTACACCTACCTTATCACACACACAAACTGTATCTTAGCTGTCCACTGCACAGGAGATAATGTCAAAAGCCTTAGTAAAGTCAAGCTAAACAACATCTACTGTTTTCTCCCTCACCCACAGAGCCAGTATTTTGATCATAGAAGGCCACCAAATTGATCAGGCACAATCTTACCGATGTTGGCTATTCTCAATCACCTCCTTGTCTTTCGAATACGTAGAAATAGATTTTCTCTATAATCCTCTTGTAGACTGAGCCAAAGCTGATCAGCATGTGCTTCCATAAATCCTCTTTCTTCTCCTGCCTGAAGATGGGCATGAAGTTTGCCTTTTCCCAGTCATCATGAACCTCCTCTTGAACAACAAGATCTTTCAAAGGCCATAGAGAACAGCCTTAAATGATGTCAGCTGGTTCCCTCAGCATCCTTGGATAGATCCCATCTGGTCCCATGGTTCTGTATAAATCCGATTTGCTTACAAGATCTCTGACACAGTCCTTCTTCACTCCAATTCTGCCACTAAGCTCATTGATTTGGAAGGCCTGAGGGCAGATCTTGCCAGTAGAAGTCAAGATAAGAAGGCACTGAGTTTTTTCTGTCCTTGGCTACGACTTAGCTACTCACTGCTCAGTGAACAGTGGACTCACACAGTTTTACTCCTTTTGGTGCCAATATGCTTTTAGAAGCCCTTCACATCCCTTGTTGCTTTTCATTCCACTCCACAGCTGCATGCCTGTGCCATGTTTTTGTAATCCTCCAGGTAGCCTGTCCCTGCGTCTGTCTTCAGCGCATCTACTTTTCTAATTTGATCTGTCAGGAGTTCCCCATTCACCCATGCTCTACTTTTTGGCTATAGTTGGTTGACTTGCTGCATGCACATCAGAATGGGCCATTTTGATGTTTTGAGGAAACTGCTCTGGAAGATCATCTGTATTCCTGGACCCTGTTATCTCCAGGGTAAGTCTGTTGGATCATGCAAAGAAGATCCCTAAATAAACTACTCTCCTGAAGACCAGGGCTGTGACTCTGCTCTTTATCTAGTTTATTTTTCTGTATTTAACTGCAGAGTCACATAGCTGTTGCTGACAAGATTGTCATCACCCTGCATATCTCCAGCCTTACTGTTCCTTGCTTGTAACTGCAAGTCCGACGGGTCAATCCTAGCTTTCTCCTCCACAGCATGTTTCAATAAATAGTCTGGATGCTCTCCAGAAATCTGCATTGTCTGTACTCTGCCCTACTGCATTTTGGCCAAACACTGGTGTAGCTGAAATCCCCTATGAACACCAGAGCATGCAGTTTCGAGGCTTCCTACAGCATCTAAAGGTTTCTTCTGCTTGCACTCCTTGACTAGCCAGTGTGTAGCAGACATAATAGCACACCACACTTGCTCATCTGTCCTTTGCTCCCGAATCCCATTCTCTGGGTCTGCTTGCCCCACAGGCAACTTCTTGCACACTGAAGCCACCCCTCTGCACAGAGCACAGCTCCTGCTCCTCACCTTTCCAGCCCATCCTTCCTGAAGAGCCTGTGTCCATCTCCTCCATGCTCTGCAGTACTCTCATCCTGTGAGTCATCCCATTCCTTTTGGTGATGCCACGCAAGGTCCCTTTGGGGTGGCTGTACAGGGACATCTAATCCCACTTGATTATTCCCCATGCTGCCAGCATTCAAGCACGAACACTTGGCATGGAATCACAGTCACAACATTTTCACGAGGTGAGATCACGAGAGCCTCTCCCACCATTCTGTTCCCCAGGCACTTCCTCATGGCCCACTGGTTCAAGTCTTCTGATGTCATCCTAAATAAACTAGATATCCAGATAATTTTTCTTTTTAGGCCTAAATGCAACAATTAAGACTAGGAACCAAATAAAGCTTTATATTATTGGAACACAAATGTGCCTGAAATGAGTAACATTGCTTCTTATTATCTTTCTCCTCCTTCTGGGATGGTTTAGTTTACATTTTAGAAGCTAATCCTTAGACTAAAGCAAGCCCTCATAAGCAAATTTTAGATTTCTAACAATAGTATTATGAAAGAAATGCTCACAAAATATTAACTATTATAGCATAAACAACAAATAAGAATGGTATTATGAAGAATCACAGCTAGGGAAACCATATTTGTGTTAGTTCCCATTCACTGCTTGCTTTAGATCCTTGTATTATTTTCCAGCACTTTGAGTATCCTCTATTATCTCTGTATATGGGATTAAGCAGAAAACCTGTATATTTGTCTGATTCAATTGGTTTTTTTCCCATATAAAAAGACTAATAATAAGGTAAGATCCAAAATGTTAAAAAAATTACATTATTTATATTCCATTTTCTCTTTTTATTTGCCCATTATTTTCTCTTTTCTTTTCCAGGTATTAAAAGTGGTATAAAATGATGAGTAGTCAATGTAGTATGTCTCCAGTCTTGCATTAGCTCACATAGTGGGCCTGCAATATTAGCTGTGATTTCAGGACTTTATATAGCTCTCATTATCTTTTTCTGCAACAAAGGAGGTTTAGAAAAGCAACATCCGTCCTCTTGAATATTATACTCCAAATGTAATATAAACCAGCCATACTAGCACTTACCTATATAATTAGTGGAACAAAGCTCTTAACTGAACAATTTAATACAGACCCTTCATAAATTAATGCCCTTTTTATTCCCAAGGAATTGCTGAATTCTAAAAACAACTCACATATTTCCTATAAAAATAAATGCAGCTACAGAGAAGAAGAGAAAAAAAGTAGAAGTGCTTAAGTGCTTCCCTTTGGAGTATAGCTTCTTTTTTTTTTTTCCTAATCTTATAAATATGCATATACAGACATATAGTCTAACACACATTAGTTATCGTCCTTTCTTCCCAATCAGAGCTTGCATTTGTACCAATCCTTGTTTCATTTGCTTTTACAATTACTACTCAACTCTCCTTTCTCTTTAAACTCTCTGAATCCATTGCTTATAATCCCTCTAAGCATACTTCTCTTCCAGGTCCCTCTCAGATCTTGTCTGCTTTCTCATCTACTTGTCCGTATTAGCTAAAGTTTTAACACAAACCTTTAAAACTGTGTTCTGTCTCTACTTTCCTAGATATTTTCCCATATTTATTGAGACGTATAACCTATACATTTGCTATTCCCGTTTGGCTCTTTGACAGACTGAAACTTGTCCTCTGTCTTTCTATTGTTTCCTCACGAGCTCAGGAACAACATGAATAATTTTCTTTCTTGAACTGCCTGTTAACTTTCTTAAATACTGTAATAACATAAACACCGCATCTTATTTATAAGGCAGAACACATCAGAGTTCTCTAATAAGTTACCACATTAAACATGCTAATGTAGAATTTTATCTTTGAAGTTTAAATTCCTTAACATTTAGCATATTGTATCCATTCTGCAGTGTAAACTCACCACAGATTTCATCCTTTTTCTCAGATATTTCAACATTATTTTATGAATTTCTGACAAACACAGATTTCTTCACTCGTATCCATCCACTATATTAGTCAATGAATGTCTCTTAACCCACTGTTCTGGTGATAATGTACCTTTCTTTGCTCGTTGTATTAAATTTAAATATTTCTACCTACTTTGAAGGTTCCTTTTGACCTACCTCCACCATATTATCATTTATTTTAGAGATGCTGATGATCAGTGATGCTAATCTCATGCCCACTTACTAGATTTTCAAGCATTCAACTCTGCTTTCTCCTTTGTGGTTTTGCAGGATGAGCAGAGGCTCCCTGTGTGCATTTGCTTAGTCACCTCATTATCCTCCCCCAAATAGTGCTTTTCCGTAACACCTGCAATGATTAGACTGACACAATGTTAAGAATACTGTTCATGTCTCCTTATATGACTGAATTCTCCCATCTTTTGCTCTCTTTTTGCTGTCCTGTTTAATACACAGATGCAAGCACTTTAGGTAATGATCATCTCTTTCTTTTGTATTTCTCTAGGTAATTTTCTCTTACTACAGTTCTCAAGTGCTATGGTGATACAAACAAATAATACTCAAATGAACCTACTACTTCCCTTTCAGTGGTACAATTTGCCCTTGGGTAGTTCTGTTCTAAATTCTGTTCTAAAATTGTCCTGCTATTAAGTCATTAAGGTTGTTGAGGAAGACTCATTTTTGGAATGTTTCTTGAGCAGTCAGGAAACCCATATGCAATATGCCAAAATGGTAATTTGGTCCTGGAAACAGTGGTTCAAGAAGTTCACAAAGCAAGGCTCCCAATCAAAGCATAACATGAAGTGTAGGCATAGCCCACATTGTCTTGACTCATTTCTAATTATGTTTAGTGAATCACTTGTCAGCTAGCTATGCGAACCAAGAATACTGTATCTGAAAAGTTGGAAGCTTAAAATCAAAGGTTTTGAATAATACTAGCTGAAACAATCACCTGGATATTTTGTTAGTAGCTCTTCCATCCTACTGGAGGTAAAAAATAGTCATGACTGTGTCACACTCCCACATGAATTCCTTTCAGCAGTTCTGCCATTTGTACACGAATTCCATTTTTGGGAATTGAATGCCTTTCTACAGGGTAGAAAAAGTGGAGCACTGTGCAATGGTCCTCAGTCCTTTTGTATCTGGGCTTTGTTGTTGCCACCTTCTCCTCAAAATTTCACCAACGCTCCCTTGGACATCTCTGCAGCCATATGAAGCTAAAAGAGATCAAGCTCTATTCTGGAGTACAGTGAGAATCAGAAGGAAAGGTTGAAAAAAGAAAGTAAATGAGAAATAAATGCACTGTTGTTCATTTGCTAATGCACAGAACTATTGAAAGGGTTTACCACATACAATGACATTTTAGTATTATCAGTAGCTGTACCTTCTGTAAGCGCAAGAGAAGCCAGAAAGCCAAATACTGACTGCAAGGAAAACCAAAGTAGGAGGTTCCATACTCTCCTTGCTTTATATTATTGCATGCGATTTATGAAATATATTTCCAAAGAGGAGGTAGAGGGTTATTGATCCACACTTTGGAAAATCATACTTGACAGATCAATGAAGTGAAATTATCAGCAATTGGTGTTTCTGACCTTCTACACGTAGCTGTCATCACTTTGTTAATTTTGGTGGTTTCAGTTGTTATGTTTTTTTTTGTTTGGTTGGGTTTTTTTAATAAATAAAACTGTGAACTCACATAGCATAGTGAATAGTTAAAAAAAAAAAAAAAGGGGGGTGTCAGTTTATGAAATAAACTGGCTGCTCCACTGGCTGCTACCTACTCTACAGGTGTGATATATTGCTTTTATTCTCTCTACAAACAAAAAGCTGTCAGTTGTGTGATTTGATAAATCACAAAAAAGAGGAAATGAGAAAAAAAAGAGTATATGTTCTATTAATTATCACTTCTTTTGTAACTTTCAGATTCCTTTTTCATAGCATTCAAGTAGCTTCTAGGATTACTGTATCTCAGCACCTCAAAAATGTACTTCATTGTGCTTGTTTTTGAGGTCAGATATTATTCCCATTTTATAGACAAAGAACTTGGACAGCCCTTACTCACTTCATGTAACATAAATCTTTTGAATATGTAGCTAGATGCCAAGGCCTGGTCAACGATAGGCACCTAGAGATGATGTGGTTCAGCAATCAAAGGACACGTAGAGTGTAACAACATTCTGCTTTTCAAAACAGTAGAAAATTATTAATAAATAGAAGTAATGAGTATAAAATGATAAATAAACTCCACTGTGTCATTATTGAGCCCTATGGGACAGATCATGTTACTCTGATTCCATGAAGACTACAAAGGTTTCCAATGACTGCTCACAAATATCTCTCTCTTTATGGTATAGTGATAATCTGACCACTGCTAAAAAATGCTGAACCAAAGTTCTGTATAAAACACATTAATAAAAAAATTATTATTTTATGATCATATTTTGTTGTTTCTTTTTTCCAAACCCATGTCAAATTTCTTGCTTTCTGACATTGTTTTTTTATTTTCTTCATTAAGGTCTTCAATAATTTTATTATTTCTAATAATTGAATAATGTTTATCCCATTCTGATTCTGCAGCACTGTTGTTTGCATTTCCACAGTATGTGGGAGTCACTGTGATAGATAAGTATGAGCTTTAGTTAGTCTATTTCCAAAAAGGAGTCAGGGTGATACTATAACTCTTCAATCTTCCTCACTTTCACTTTTTAACTTTGCCCTGGTAGAATGACTCTGAATCAGATCTAGAACAAATATATCCATTGAAAAATTGTAGCCTGGCTGTTGTTGACAATGTGTTCTTGAATAAATATAGCATTTTTTTCTTTCCCTCTAGTGCTTTCATCTTGAGTTCCCAGAATTGTCACTCTTCACACACAGCAGCTGCACACAAGCAGTGGGAAGGAGAGACTTCAGCGGCTACAAGTGCTTCTGCTTCTCATTATACCATCTCATCATAATGTGCGTTTTTGTGAAGTCACAACACAAATACATTCAAATCAGATGTTGACTTGGTTAGAGTACAAGGCCTGAAAGAAATATCAATTACAGGACAGACTTCTGACACAACTATGTAGCATCTTTCAGGAATGTATACTGTTATCTAATTATCTTCCCTCTTCCTTTACTTTCCTCTGATTCCCCCTTCCTCCCCAAATAAGTGCACAACACACTGGAAAAAATTACAGCATGAACATGCAAACCATGGAAAATCTGAATTAACAATGCTTGCAGTAACCATAAATGATGCATAAGGTGGCTATGTAATAAAAATTAAATACAGTAAAGCATTACTATAAAATACTAAATACTGCATATACCCAGCAAAAAGAAATTACAAACTGTGTGAGAACAGTAACTTCAGATTTTCTGACATCTGTACATTCATAATCATCT
Organism: Todus mexicanus; assembly: GCA_013389965.1. Classification (NCBI taxonomy): domain Eukaryota; kingdom Metazoa; phylum Chordata; class Aves; order Coraciiformes; family Todidae; genus Todus; species Todus mexicanus. The sequence continues at coordinate 1,918 of WEIS01009934.1, read as the reverse complement.
GATGTTGGATGTTTTGCATTAATATCTTTACGATTCAGAGGAGCTATACTAAGATCAAAAAATCTTCCCCCTGTATAATAATTCCATCACGAACAAGACAATGAAAGGTATTTCCATTGGAGTTTATAAAAACATTACATTCAGTTACGAAGCGTTAGGCTGTGTAAGAGAAGCTCAACTTTTCAAAGAAAAGAGCTGTCTCTGTTGGAGGAAAGTTAAATGATACAAGCAACCTATCAGAAACAATTATGCTGATTCATGTTGTAAACACCATTGCAATGTATGCCCACCAGAAAACGTAGAAGTATGATATTTAATGCATCAAATTTAGCTTTGTCATTGCCTTATCTATGGGGTAGAGAGCTTTGTACACATCCCCCAGGAGAGGAAAAATAGCCAGTTAAAACCCTTTCAAAAATACCCTTCATTCACAACTTGAAAAACAAATTTCAGTTGAAGAAAGTATTATTTCAGAATTTTCTCTTCAGTATTTCACTAGATCTTGCATACACAACGACAGAGTGCACTGCAGTTGTACAAAAACACCCATTGTGCCACCTTATCTAATCACAGTTACATGAAGAGAAGCTTGAAATTTATTTAGATCACATAGTCAGCATGAGCCCTGAATGAGGAAAATGTGTAATTGAATAGCTCAGGGGCAGATCTGGCTAGGCAGTGTGACCCAGAATGTCACATTTCAGTCCCCTGCCTCCTCCTTGCAATGGGAGCAGCCAGAGACAGGCATGCACCAGGTGTACTTACATGCCTTCCTGACAGCCCAACTCCTGTGAGGAGAGCGTTGAGGATAAGATCCACAGCGGCCTCTTATTTCTGCCTCCTTTAGCCTTTCTCCACTAGCTCACATAGGTCCATCAGACTGAGGAAACAGCATCTGAAAGGTGGCTGCTTCTTTTTTCCCATGGCTAGCAGACCGACAATGCAATAAGCCTTATGTTGTGCCCTCATCTTCAGAGGCACTGAAGCAAAAAATTCAGCCCTTGGCATTGTGTGTTTGCATATCTAAGAAGGGGGATATTTCCATACAACTAGGTTATCCCTACTTCTTGTGTGACCAGTTCTTCATGCGCTACCCACTGAAGTCAGGAACAATTTTGATCCTGACTCTCATTTGTTTTCAAGAACTGTTTCTGCATTAAGTGTCCCAGAAAAGGATGGGCTGAGGTGAAGGGGAGATGATAATCTACAGAATACATAATGGAGCAATGTCACAGCTTGGTTTTCCCCCTGCTAAGAGGGCACATAACCAGCAGTCTAACGTATGATGTGCCTTTTCTGTCTCTGCAGTTAGTCTTACCTTAAGGCAGAGAAAAGAAATCTTATTATAATATTATACTACCAACACTATAACTAAGATTGAAAAAGGCTATTACTGGTGTAAATGACTCCAAATAAGGTTCCTTACTCTTGCTGAATTGCTATTCAAAACACAGTATCAGAGGGATATTAACTCTTTGAGGAATAATTGCTTCACTTGCCTGAAGCTAAATATATTGGGCCAAAGCTTTTCCTGGTTCACAAAGTTCGATTTGAGCTGAGAGAACTAATCATTCATAGCCCTCACACAAAACAGAAGGCAGCAACGGAAGTGAAGGCTAAGAGGGATCTTACTGCTCCCTTCCACTACATAATGGGAGCGTATAAAAGAGATGGGAGACAGACTCTTCTGGTGATGCACAGTAAAAGGAAGAGAGGCCCAAAAGACACAAGCTCCACAACCAGAATTTCACAATGAAGATTATCAAAAGAATGTATTTCCGAGAGAAGATCTGGGATCTCCATCCTTGGAGATAATCAAAATCTGATTAGACAAAGATTTGAGCAATCTTCTCTAAGGCTCGAGTTGGCTCACATATTTGAGTAGGCATTTGGTCAGATGACATCCAGAGGACCCTTC
>WEIS01009933.1:0-57338 GCA_013389965.1 Todus mexicanus | reverse complement strand
CTAGTGAAAACACGTTGTTTTAGAGTGGGTAGAATACAGACTGGTTAAGTCTGTAAGTCACTGGCGCAACTCAGTGCTGTTGTTTAGGAGGAGGCCCCACAACTTTCTCCCAAATTCTCACGCGTGATTCCAGGAAGTAGCTGTCACGAGTTAATGAGAGAATGTGAGAATGCATGTGCTGAGTTAGTCATTAACATCTTTAAAAATAACTGCTAGTCCCAGGCTCGTAGAAGTTTCTCCAACACGAGCTCCACACCTAAGTTTTTTGAGGGATTTTTAGTATATATTTTTCTGGAAATTACTTGATGGACAGTTATCAGAACCCATTTTGAAGACAAAAGCCATTCAGGATTAGGGCCTAGTAGCTTAAAGATTGCTTGGACTAAGAGAACTAATGATTGTGCCTAGAGCACAAGGACCACATCCAAGTATGAAGAAGAGCACATTGAAGTATGGAGGCCAGCCCAGGGGTGGGAGCACTGAGAAGGGACTGAGTCACCTTCCCTGGGTGTGTTTTAAAAGCCTTGTAGATGTATAGCTTGGTCATATGGTTTAGTGGTGGACTTGGCAGAGCAGGGTGAATGGTTGGGCTTGATGATCGTAAAGGTTTGTTCCAACCTGAATGATTCTATGGTTCTATGACTCTCTGAAGACCATCACTCTTTCTCAGGCCACTAACACCAGCACGTTAAGCAATGAGCCCCTCTCCATCCTAGACAGTGCATGGAGAGAAAGAAGAGATGAAAGACTCCTGTCGCTGGCTATACCTGCCTGCCTGATCTGTTGCTGCTTAGGGAACTGCCACTGGCACCTAGATTTTACCTGATCTTTGGTAGCTGGTTCCAGGAACAATAATCATGCTAGTCATGAAGGAAAAAAAAAAAACGAGTTCAATATCCGTTTTCTTTTTTGTCCTATGGGACGGAGACTTCAGGGTGTGAATGTCTGGGGAAACTCTAGTCCCCTAAAAGCAAACCAGAGTCTTTGAGTTTGGAAGTAAAGTAGTAGGAGGCCGAAAGGTGTTGGTCTAACAACACTCAGCTGTGGGCTTTCCAATTTTGGCTGTTGTGGACCATCAAGTGAGATGGGGAGAATCCAGTGGCAGTTAAATAGGAGCTACTTAAGCAGCAAGGAGGGAGGAAGCATAACACACACAAAAATCACACTGGCTTTTGTGTTTGGAGACTAAGGAAAACAACTTCCTTAGCAGTTTTCTGCCATCACTTACCAGACTCTTTGGTTAAGGAGCCTACCTCTGGGAAACCAGTTGGACATTAGGTTAAAGAACAGCATCTCTTTCAGTTCCTTAATGCAGAACTATGAAGAGTTTTTCCATATCTCAAATGTCTCAGCTCAGTCCCACTACCTGCTTGTAATTATTTAATGACTATGTGCAGAATTTGCACATATGTTCCCTGCAGTCCAGAGGAGACAGGTACGGGGATGTCATTTCTTCTGTGGCTTTTTGGGGGTTTTTTGGTGTTTGGTTTTTTTTGGTTTGTGTTTTGTTTTTTACCGTAAGTTCATCAATCAAAGAAAATTTCACTGAATCTGAAACTTTCTAAAGGAGAATCCAAACCCCCACCATTTCACTATCCCTCTTCTAGCTAAAAAGTTTCTTTTTGCTGAAAAACGTAACAGTAATTGCAAATCCGGAGGCATGCTGTCAGCATCTTGATCCTATTCCTCTCTTTTTCCTTTTCCAGGTCTACTTTGTCGAGGTGTTGCAATGCCCCTGCTTTCCTGTTCACCACCCAGAAAAATACTCCCTTGGGAACTAAACTCAAATATGAAGTGGATACTAGTGGAATCTTCCATATCAACCAAGAAATCTTCAAAATGTTTCCAAAGGTGCCTCACGCCTCTGCCCGTTTGCAGAATCAGCCTCACTCTGCTTGCTGCGTTAGATACTATCCTATATCCAAGCATTTAGTAGTTGGCTGTTTGACATTTCTACAAACCTTTTACTTTGAAAATGGTTTTTCTTTTTGGATACGATATTTTAGCTGATTATCCCATTTTCTAACGGTCATCTGGTCTAGTATACTACACTTATTTATTTTTTTTCCTGCAGAATATTACTGACCTAATAGCAAAGTAGCCAATGAAATAACTTCAGAAAGTTGAATAAAAGAGGCACTTACTGCTCAGAACTTTTAAAAAGCACGTTACTCACGTATAATAAATCCAATATTCGGAGTAGGTCTGCTTTTATAGGAGCGTGATTATTTTGTAATTCATGTTCACAATGGCTAACTATACTTATTTTTCTCTGCGGACTGTCTGTGAACAGGCTGCACAATTTCTTAAATATATTCATCGTCATGATTATTCAAAACCTTTTGCAGCAAATAATCCTTGACCTGAGGGTCATTCAGAGTTACAACTGGTGGTAAATTCCCGTAGCACGTAGCGACTGGTGTGCAGAAACAGGCTTACGTGAGGTGGGGCACACCTCATGAATTTAAAATTATATGTTTGGAGGGGCAATGGAAATGCATCCCGTTCTGAAAGTCAGATAAATGTTGAAGATAAGTACTTAGATTTGTGTCATTAAAGGTATCCTTCCGGATCTAGCTGCTTTTAATCCTTTTGCTTTCTGAGCAGTGCTAGGAGGTAGGGTAGTGCTGTTATCTAAACGTCCCTGTGGGGAACTGGGGCAGAGCCTGGGCAAGGCTCAGATCCAGGAAATCACTTTGACATCTGTGAACGTGCAAAGAATTGGTACATCCCAGTCCAGCAGTATAATCCTCAAAACCCTACCTGGTGGTGCAGATGAATGCGTGAAAGACTAGACACCTACACTTGTGGTAGGAGTGTCCTGTAGCTGCATTTATCCAGGTATGCCTCGAGGATGCCTTGCAGGCTCTACCCTGTGCCAAAGCACCTTTGGGTTTTACTGGGCAGCACCCACGTGGCCAGTGCCACCCTCTGCCGAGGAGCAGGGCTGCAGCTTGGTAAACGTGGGAGATAACGGGCTGAAAGCACGGGAGCAAGACTGTAAGGGCAAGAGCCTTGTGCTGAGAGCCTTCTGATCTCCCTTTCAGGGTTGATGAGGCATTTTGCATGAAGAAATCACGAGGTAAAGCACAGACAGCTCTATGTTGCCTCTCTGTTAGACAGCTGCTGCTTTTCTCAGAGAGGCGTAATTGCACACCCTTTTGCCCTGTGGCTTAGGGATGCTACAGAAGGGTGCTGGGAATAATCACCTAGAAATGTCATGCCACTGTCTCCCTGTAGTTTGCGGTATGAAATTATTGATAAAATATGTATGTACCAAAACGAGCGCTCTCATGCTTATATAAGCACATCTCTACATATTCATAAGGTGTGTAGCATGGCTCAGTTCTGCGTCACAACCCTCTCGCCCTGACGGCCCAGTTCTCTTCCCGGAGAGGTGATTTTCACTCTCTCTGGCTCCAGCAGCAGCTGCACGTCTGCAAATCAAGACAGAATTTCCCCCAAAGATTACAGAAAGATGCATCCTACGCAAGTCCAAAAAGCTGCCTGGCCAAAGGCTCCAGGCACTGCTGATAGTACAAGTGCCAGTTAATAATCAGTAATACTATTAGTGCAATTAGTGGTAGCAAGCGTTAAAATTTTGGGCTAGGTTCTGGTAAATAGCTGTAACGTGCTGTCTGACTTCAGAGAGACTTCTTGAGCTTTACTGGTTGCTCTGGAACTATTCATACAGACTTCTCAAAAGCAGGACATCCAAACCTGAGAAGCGAACACTTTGCAGGCAGCTCAGAAGGCAGCGCCTGGGGTGCGCCAGTTTTACGGTTCATGCCCTCATGTGGAAATCAGAAGGGAAAGCGAGTTTCTAAAATTACTCCTTCCATTATTAAGTCTGCACAAAACCAGGTTATTGCATTTTTTCCCCCCTCTGAGTTAGTTGCCCGTACTATCCCTAATTGCACAGAAAACAATTTTGTGTACGCGGTGGGAATATTGCGGGCCAGGACTGGTGTCAGCTTCCCATGATTGGTGCATCTGCAGAAAGATGCAGCTGAGCAAAACAAAACAAAACAAAAAGATAAAAAATTGAGACTCGTTGCCTACAAGTTTTGGGATACTTAACCGTTTTCTTGCTGTGATATTGCAGGATATGCCATACCACCGCTCCCAGTTTAAGAAATGTGCCGTCGTTGGGAACGGAGGAATTCTGAAGAACAGCAGATGTGGCCGGGAGATCGACAGCGCAGACTTTGTGTTTCGGTAATGACCACAGCACCTTTTTCCTTCTTGCCAAGGTCTCTCGCATAGAATCATGGAATCATTTTGGTTGGAAGAGGTCTTTAAGATCATGGAGTCCAACCATTCCCCCAGCCCTACCAGGGCACCACTGCCCCGTGTCCCTCAGCACCAGATCTCCACGGCTTGGAAACCCCTCCAGGGATCAGGGGGACTCCAGCCCTGCCCCGGGCTGCCTCAGGCAGGCCCTGACAAGCCTTGGCAGGGAGAAATTTTTCCTGATGTCCAACCTAAACCTTCCCTGGTACAGCTTGAGCCCAATTTCTCTTGTCCTATCTCCTGTTCCTTCGGAGAAGAGACCAGCTCCACCTGTTTCTAACCTCCTGTCAGGGAGTTGTGGAGAGCCAGAAGGTCTCCCCTGAGCCTTCTTTTCTCCAGGCTCAACACCCTCAGGTCCCTCAGCCTCTCCTCCCAACCTTATGCCAGCTTTCACCAGCTTCATTGCCAAACTGGCCATATCAAGCCTGCTTCTCTCACAAAGAACAACGTTTTGATAAAACCAGCTCACTGCGTAATACTTATTTAAAAATTATTCTTTGATGAATTATTTCGCTCAAACTGCACGAGGTTAATCATTGACTTATTGACAGAGTTTGATGTCCTCTTTCAGGACATCCCCTGCCACTCAGGTTGTGGGTCAATGCCTCCATCGGTATCAGCCCATACGCAGTGTCCTTTGAACAAGATCATTATTTTTGGGGGCAGTTCTTAGCCAGAGGTACAACCTCTATTGCATGACAAGTAGCTGTGGCCAGATGTGAACAGCTCCATGCTGCGCAGCTCACGTGCCTCGGAGGTGTGTTTCTGAAGAGGTACGGAACTCAAGCCCTGGGTAATGGGGTTATCGCAGCCACAGCTGCGGACTGCAGGGAGTGACAAGACGCCAGAATAACTTCAAAGGTTGAACGTCTTCATATTGTGCTCCCCACCATACACGGAGCTATCCAGGTTTTGCACAGACCGGGATGTCCCGTGACTCGCGTCCCTGGATAACGCAGTTTAGCAGCACTTTTATCGTCCTTGATATATACCGGAGGTTTTTTTAATTATTATTCATATGCATGACTAATCCCTCTCTAAATCCTGTTAAGCTCTTTGCCCAGGTCATGGCGTATGACAGCTGGCTCAGAGATTCATGACCTGTTCTGTAGAAAAGAAAAATCTTTTTACTTCTGTTAGCCTATTTTCTGATCTTGGATACGCTGCTGTCAGTTTAGAATAACCATGCATGAATCAATGAATTCCTCTGGTTTCATACCAGCAAAAATTAGGTCAGATTTTGGCTCATGGCATTCTCGATTTAGTTTGGCGTCATATGAATGATAAAATTTTGCGTGTCCTACCTTCACTGTTCATTACTTTCAGAGCCTCTGGTGCCCACTTTAAAGAATGCAGTTGGCTTTGGTTCATTCAGTCAAACAGTCCAGGCTTCATGGAATGAGAGCAATTAGACATTGGAGTAATGTTCCGAGGGAAGTGGTGGATTCCTCACCTTTAGACAGTTTTAAGGCTCAGCTTGACAGGGTGCTGGGACAGCTCATTTAAACTGTATTTCTTTACCTTAGAGAGTTGGACTAGATGATCCCTGAGGTTCCTTCCAACCTGGTGTTCTATGATTCTATGACAATTTTCTTCTTAAAAGCCTAGTATAGCCCATATACATTAAATAATTATTGTGGGTTCCCTTCTATTGTGTTGGATCACAGCTGTCAGTGCAGTTGAAAGGAGCAGAAAATTATAGGCGTGGAAATAACAAGCTGCTGAGTGGAAGTGGAAATAGGGACAGCAAATGTCGTTGTTTATGTATAATAACTTTAAGTGGAGGTCCCTTTTTCCACGGTTACTCTTGCTTGAACAGTACCAAAAATGATTAAATAGGCCAGATCGCTACAGAACTTGCAACATGGGTTGCTTTTGGTACGAGTGATTAGCTAAATCAAGGCTTAACTAGAAATACGAATAAATCCATCAGTACTTGTGCAAAAGAAACGCCTGGTTCACCATCTCCGAAGCACGTGGTATCAGTGTTAAGCACAAAGATGTGCTGGTGTTTAGGAGCTTTAAGGTCTGCTGACATAAATTTCGAAGTAAAGCTTGTGGTTTAGGTCAGGTCTAAACACATGCGCTTTCCACTCTATATGCCAGTTCCCCAAACTGTCTGGAATCACCATCTCGGTCACTAATGAAATTAAGATATTTCAAAAGCTGCCTGTGGAGAGCGCTGCCAACATTCAGCGACACCTTCAGGACACCTGGGAAGATCTTTTGCTGTCACGAAGCATGTGGCCGGCATGAAAATTTGCTTATGAAATAAATTCTGATAGCAATTAGTTAGAGTACAGTAGAATATATAAAGTGCACGCACACATACATGGCATTTACTAGTTGTTATTGTCTATCTCCATCTACTGGCCAGAGTGGAGATCTGCGATGAAACGTTGGGTGCATTTCGAGATGGGACAACTGTCTTTGCAGGGATGAGTTTTTGGAGTCTTACGACAAAAGTACGGTTCTTGAGGTTGTGTAGTTTCTATAAGGAGTTGTCACTTTCAACGAATTCAGTCTTTTTTAATCCTGATGGGAGTTTGCTGCTCAAAGATACCGAAGCTGAGTATTTGAAAATGTTTTTCAAATATCTAAGGAGCACAGTCCCTGTGCTAGGGGGAGCTGAGGATGCCAGAGGACTTCAGAAGGACGTTGCACGACCTAGCAGAGAAAACTGCTGAAAATAACGTTGCCTGTGAAAAAGATGAGGTGGCTAAAAAAAATTCTCTGACCTGATAAAGAGGGAATCTGGAAGGTAGACGTGAATCTCCTGAGTCCGAGAAGGACGTTGAAGGATTTTTGTGCGTTCTTCTGCTCGCCCTCTCCCTGTGACTGAAAAATTCTGCTGACAGCTGCTCTGTAGTGTTGCAGAAACACTGAGCCTTGCTTACCCTAAATACCTTCACTGTTTTCTCCTATTCAACCCTGATCTTCAGAAATATGGAGATGTTCGGGAATTAGGCAGAGCAGTTTTTTGGAGATGTGGGGATCTTAACAGTGGTGGCTTTAATTGCGGCTTTTAGATCACTTCAAATAATTTTTAGAATGTCAGCAAGTATCTAACGCTGGCTTAACCAGTCTAAAACTAGTTGCAAGGCCGCTTGTGTTGCCTCTGGTAACACGTGCTGAGGCCATTTTTTTAGCTGGGTTTTCTGTGGAAGCGAAGCTTGTGTGATGATAGCTTGTGTGCAGGGGTGTGCGTTTCAGTTAACTTCAGCATCTCTTGAGGGGTGCTCCGGATTTTGGGGGGTGATGAATCTAGGTCAAGGCCAAGGTGAGAGGAGTCTGGGTGAAGTCAGGGTTTGCAAGTCTTCACAGATTTGCTCCTAATAGCTTCGACAACCTCTAGTGAATCCGTGGAGTCAGAATTGCAGGTCTTACACTGTGCTGGGAGATGCTTACAAAGGGAAAAGGAAGGGAAGCAGGTAGTTTGGGATTAATTAGGACTGGACCAATTTGTCTCTTGTGGAGCATTTCCCCTAAATTCTCTTGGGTATAAGCAAACGTGTTTAAAACGATGTTACAGGTAGAGTTTATTTATTAATTATTGAATGCAGCTCAGCTGCTGATGAGGAAGTCTTTGATTTTATGGGCTGATTGTCCTTGGAGCTTCATCCCTGTTTCGTATCCTAAACTGCCTAAGTGAGTAGCTGAAGCAATGAGTATCTGAGTAGTTAAGGAAGCAAAATGAGTGAGTGTTGGCTACATCTGCAAAAAGGGGTCCGCTCTGACAGCCTCGGGGAAGAGGATAGGTCTTCATTCTACTTTAATGCACAGTTTGGGCATCAACATGTTTTAATACAATTTTAAATTCTCAATCTATTTCTAGATTTTGTTGCCTGGGAGAAATGCTTAGATCAATTCTACTTTGTCATCCTGAAAAGGTGCAAGGAATTTTTTAACTTTCTTTCCACTTTCTTTCCTTTATAGGTGCAATTTGCCTCCTATATCTGAGAAATACTTCACAGACGTTGGGGTAAAGACGGATGTCGTGACTGTCAATCCCAGTATAATTACTGAGAGGTCATTTCCATTTTTTGTATTTTCATCCCTGCTGCTTTTCCAAATCTACCTTTTACTTAATTCTCACTGTTACAGAGAGCTCTTTTCCCAGTATTAATTTCACCTGATGCTATGAATCGTACTTTTCATTCTGAAACAAAGTTATTCGGTGTATGGAATCTGTTTTGTTAAACCCTTAAACCTGCACATCGGTGATCAAAAGTGGGAAGGTGATGAGCTAAAATCGTAACAGCAGAACCATCCCCTGAAAGTCTTGTGCCGTGCTCGCAAGCCCCAGGCAAACATCTCAAAAACCATTTAGGGTGGAAGCAACTGGATCCCACCCTACATGCTTAAATAAGTAATTTTCATATACTTAAGTAATTGTCTTATGTTTTAGAGAAGGGCCAGTTAAACTTTTTAGCCAGGATTCACTGAGTAATTTTTATTTTAGATTTGTTAATACCTTAATGCCACCTTGCTTTGCAACCACGGGGCTAATTACTGCTTTCCTTTCTTGCTGGAGGAATGCGTGTCTTTTCTCAAACAGCACATAATAATTTGGCTGCATTTTGGATTCCTTTTAAATGTTGCAGTTAGACATTTTAGACACGTGCTATTCTTTGGTGCTCGTCACTTTTTAATACATTTCTGCACTCCAGAGTGCACTGCGCAGCTGTCCACACCTTGGAAGAGTGACATACTTCTCATGATCAAACGAGAAGTGAGACGTGATCAGAAGCGCCTGCAGAGTTTGTCCGCTGTTCAATGAATGAATTTCCAAAAGAGAGGAGAATATGGGGGTTTTTCTATCCCCGCGTTTCCGCCCTACATTTCATATTGAGGCTTTAGCTACGAAACTAAATATATTCCCCTTGCTAACCGAAACATCATCTCAATTACCTGTGCATGAGGAACGTTTCAGTAAAAGCCTGTTGGAAGTCTCTTGTCTGCTGCATCCAGACTGAGTCTGCGCTGGTCTGACCATCACTCTCATCCTTTTCCCTTTAGATTTCATAAGCTGGAAAAGTGGAGGAAACCCTTCTACGATGTGCTCCAGGTCTACGAAAACGCTTCCGTGCTGCTGCCAGCTTTCTACAACACTCGCAACACGGACGTCTCAATCCGGGTCAAATACGTCCTGGATGATTTTGAATCTCAGCAAGCTGTTTATTACTTTCACCCCCAGTATCTCATCAATGTCTCTCGCTACTGGCTCGGCCTGGGGGTGCGGGCCAAGCGGATTAGCACCGGGCTGATCCTGGTGACTGCTGCCCTGGAGCTCTGCGAAGAGGTCCACCTTTTTGGCTTTTGGGCCTTCCCCATGAACCCCTCAGGGATTTTTATAACTCACCACTACTATGACAATGTGAAACCTCGCCCTGGTTTTCATGCTATGCCCTCAGAAATCTTCAACTTTCTCCACATGCACAGCAAGGGGATCCTGCGGGTTCATACTGGGACCTGCAGCTGCTGTTGACTTGGAGAATTCTTACTCTGACGCAAAAGTGTAACAGTAACTCGATGCCTGTATATGGTGTAGGAGGTTTTATTACACCCTGAGATTATGCAATAATTGTTTGATATAAATTTCCTCAAGGCATTGCATCGCATAGGATCTAGGATACCAGCATCTTTCCCGCTAGCAGAGTTGGGTCTGTAACAGTGTAGGGGAAGCAAAACTCCTCTGTCCCAGGGTGTACGCTGCCCTGGAACGCGAGTCAGATGAGAAGCACATTTCCAATAGATTTAGGGATAAACAGAGCACATTAATATAGTTGCCATTTCACTATGAAGAAAAGCACCAAACTTTTGAGGAGAATCAGCGATGGGGAATTTTAGCATAGACTCTATAACTTCACACAGGTAACGCAATCAAGTACTTTCATCGCCACCGGGTTTTGCTGAGAGCACTGTTCTCTGGCATTTGAGTTTTTGAAAATACTCTTTAGCATTATAGTTCTACGGGGAAGTGTATAACTTGAGGTTCTTAGTTCTGTCGTGTCACAAAGTATTGGTGAAAAATAGCAGATAGATGTGATAGGAGTAAACAAGATCACTTCATTAACCTTTTCAGCCAGGATAAAAAGGAATGTTAAACTCCCATTCACAGCAACAGGTAACTGTGTTGACCATTGTTTGTGCAATTGTTTTAGAGTTTCTTTCTTCTTCCTTCTGGTGTCTCCTACTCTGGTCGTGTTTTCTTTCTCATTGTCTGTAATGCTCTCCTTCCCGCTAATGCATGAGCAGTGTGTGTGTGTTTCCTCCTGCAGTGGCCATCTCAGCTTCAAACTGGAGTCCTTATCGAAGAAATAAGGTCCTTCACACTTCTGCAAGCTTCTGTGTGGCTGGATAGCGAGGAGACACCGTAGTTACATTTTCCGAGTTGGTTTTGTGTTTCAAATACCACGGCATAAGATAGAGAAAGAGCATTTCCTCATTGATTTTTGTTAAAGACTTTGTAAGAATATCTGAATATCGATTCACTGTTGTGCAGGTTGAGTCAAAAACTTCCAGGTATTTGTGATAAAGTACTGGCAGGAGATGAAGTTAAAATGCAGCGAAGATGATGCTTTGTGGCTTGGATTGCGATGCCTATTTTAAAATTCTCAAGATGTCAGATGTCTTTACGTTAAGATTACTATTAGGATAGTAAAGGGCTGTTGTATTAGAAAAGGTACTCTGTCGGTTATGCCAAGCTTAAATTCTCACCTGATATGGCTAAAATTGGCAACACTCTGATGCAGAAGTTATGTCACGTGTTGCTGGAGTTTTATTTTGGCTACTGAACCGTGGTGTGGTAGGCTGCTGGCATATACCCTCTCGTACTGGTTTGGCTGCCTACACAGGAGGGTGAGGTTTGCTGTTCCAGCTGGCCTGGCATAGTTAAATGGACAGAGTTTCCCGTGTAAGTTTGTCTGAAGCACCTGGGCTGTTGTTCGGTGCCTTGTCTTGTCTTAGGTTACAAGATCTTTGATCAAGGATTTGGAGTTTTAAAAGCTAGTTCTGTATGAGGGGTACTTATTTTTTTGGAGGGAGGGAGCGGCTTTAAGTCCCGAATCTGGACTTTGTTTTTGATTTTGTGATGCGTAAAGGCACAAGGCTTCTTTTAAAAGCCTCCGTGCTGTGCCAAGAGCTGTGCAAGTTGCTCATGCTGCAGATAAAATGATCAAAAGGGAAGTGAAGCACGATGGTCACCATTTCAAAAGTCTCGACCGACCAGCAGTGGCCTGGGCAGTGTGTGAGTGTATTTCCATAACTTTACCCTGCACTCCGAAGGTCTGATGACTTTAAAAGCAACCCACATCCTTGACAAAGGTGTCAGAGCTCCCTTGGGAAATACCTGCCGGAGGTAGTTGAAGGACCTGTGCTTAAGCTTTATTTATTTACGTTGTTGTGCTTTCGGTCTTAGGGTTATGTGTTCCTGAGCACCACCTTGTATTGGCTAGCTGTGAAATAGGCAGCACACTGATGGTGAACATGCAGGTGAAACGGTTTCCTTGGTTTAATATGCAAAAGAGGTCTTTGTCTTTGCTGTGTTTTGTAAATGTATGTGCAAAGGGCTTTTTGACAATGAAGTGTTGTAATGAAAGTGCTATTTAGAGAGCAACGTGACCCCATGGGTTGGCCATCTTGCTGTGCATTAAGCTTTACGATAACAGGAATGACGCTGAAGCCGGTACCTAGAGCCCTTGCTCCTTATTCTGCCTGACGATGGGACTAGTAGTGACTTCAGTACTGCTTTGCTGCTGCTGCTGCTTTGTTAAGGTTCCCTTCTTTTAGTACGGGATTTTTCCTCACTACGGTGATCGAAGCGAACAAAAGAAACCGAAAGGAGCGATGCATTGCGAAAGGTACTTCGAAAAAAGATGGGAAAGCACTTGAGAAGCACCCGTATGTTGGAAAGAAAGGGTGCAGATCCCTCTTTTTAGTTTCAAAAAAATCCTTTTGGCCTTTTTGGACAGGCGAAAGGATAAGCAAAACTGTAGTGGCAATTAAACCGTCAGTGCGGTGTCACAGACTTTCCTTTCCTTTGTTTGCTTCGCGTAAATGAGCAATGTAGATTCACCTGGGCTACACTGTAATAAGTCCGGTTTTACTGTGTTTAGATTTTTGATCAGTTGTAAATCTATAGCTACTCTATTTTTTTAATGATTTTAAAACGTGTGTGCAGGGTACTCGCACGTATGCACCAAAGGCCCAGTCTTGCCACATTGATCTGAAAAGAGCTCCCGTTCAAGCGGATGGGTGTTTTATTTGGGTGAAGACTACGGAAACAGGCCCGGATTTGTCTGTGAAGGTGTACATAGGTGTATAGATAGACATAAAAGATATAAGGAGTGAATTGCAAGCCAGAAAGATAAAGAAATACATCTACAAAATAGTCTTTGAGATGAAATGCATGTTGCAACGTGTTGACTTTCCGATTCGTTTTTCAGGTGTTGCTCAAAAAATGATGGGAAAAATGTGGCGTTTGTCAGAAATGCCACAAGCAGAAGCTTTCGGGTATTTTTTGGCCTCCTTACCTTGCACTGGGTGCTGGAAAATCAGGTTCCTGCTGCCAGACCGCAGCGTCTGTGGGTTTGAGTGGAAATGCTGCGGTGGCAGCTTTCAAGAGCGGGGTTTGAGGATGGACCCCACCTACTGCTCTGGTCTCTGTGGGTGGCAAATCATTACTGCCCGGGATTTTAGCTGGGTGGAGGTCACTACCAGTGCAATGTCACTATGAGGTGGGTGAGATAGCATTGACCAGCCTGAGCTTCTGCCCGTTACGCTTAAATGGATGAAAAGAAGGGCTGCTGCAGAAAGAAGGACCCTCCTTGTTTTCTGCCATCATTCTTTTGTGTAATGAGCTTAAGAAAACACTCTTTTGACATCAAGAATCTGCCTGAGTTCGAGGCTGTTTTGTTTCCCTTTCTCCCATGTGGTCGAAGCTCAAAATGTCCAGTCGGAACCCTCCTTGAATGCTGGGATACCCGACTGACAAGAACTGACCGTCAGGAGGCCAGGTGTGCTTGCTGCACACTGTTACAACAAGAAAAAGGCGTGCATAGCATGTCGTGCTTCCCCGCAGAAAAGGCTGCAGGACCCAGAGAAATCCCCTGATACAAAACCCTGATCTGTCCGAGAAGTAACGCTGTCAGCTGTCTGCTACCACCACATCCTGAGCTCAAGCTGTAATCCCAGCTCAGCTGCTGAGGATATGAAATCTGAGACAGGGAGGGAGAAAATGATAGTGTTGCGGTTTAATCCCCAGCTCCTCATATTATTTAGGAGAATCTCTTAAGAAGTTCCTGAGATCTGCATGCGCTGGCAATGCAAATTCTTAACTAGGACTTGCTTCTGCTTTGCTGTCAGGTCAGCAGAGGAGGCTTATGAACCTGCCAGTGCTTCCGTCAAGTATTTAGTCAAAATAGTTTGGCTGCTTCCTGTTGATTTGTGAAATCCAACTTTGCTGTTGGACAGAACGGATTAAATGGTGATAGGGCCATTATAATATTTTTGCATATTTTCTGTGATTGCAACGGAGTTGTCAAAGACAGCTCAGGAGTTGCAAAGGGAGACCCGTGCCATGGCAGCTCCTCCTGCTGTGATCTCGAGGAAGAGAGGCACCATTGTGAATCGATCCATAGTCACCTGGAAGAGAAGTGTAAAGGGAACATAGGAGATTGTAACCACAGCTCTGGTCCTGAGCCTTTAGCGCTAAGGAGTAGCGATAGAGATGACAGACGAAGTTTCACAGTCAGGAGTAGTTCCCCTGGTCCCTCACAAAAGCGACCCCATGCAGGCTTGACTAATGATGAATTAAAGGGGATATTTACTTGGGATCACAGAATCATAGAATGGTTTGGATTGGAAGAGACCTTAAAGACCATCTATTTCCAGCCCCACTGCCATGGGTAGGGACACGTCCCACTAGACAAGGCTGCTCAAAGCCCCATCCAACCTGGCCTTGAATGGATGGTTAGATGTAGTAGATGGAAGGAAATAAACTCTGAGATAAGTCCACCCTGTAAGGGTTTGGTGAATCAGCAGAAATGTTGCTCAGATCTTGAAGTCAAAGACACTAGTGGTGACGCAGCTACGTGGGCGGACTGCCCGTGCTCGGCTTTGCATGGCAGGAAGGAGATAATCTCTGGTTTACGTGTGAGGGAAACGGAGGTGGATAACACACTGAGATGCGGAGCGAGAGGGAGCCTGTGTCTTTTCATGTTCTGAGGCCCGGTGGCTTTTCAGCAGAGCTCTGCTTGCTGAGCACAGGCTTGTGTAGTGAAAACAGAGCGCTCTGAAGCGGTCCTTTCCCCCTGTCTCACTTGCATCTTCATGTTGAGGCAGAGATCTTGGAGCTTTTGCAAGTGTCTGCTCTTTGCCACGTACAGCCAGCCTGGACGGGGCTCTGAGCAATCTGCTCTAGTGGGAGGTGTCCCTACCCATGGCAGGGGGGTTGGGACTGGATGAGCTTTGACGTCCCTTCCAACCCTGACTGTCCTATAAGGAAATGGCAAAATTTGGCAGTGCCTAAGGGATAGATTCTCTGGGGAATTCTGGAACGAAATGAGGTTTTAGGAATAACAGAGTCGCTGTTTATGCGTAGGGCCTTTTCCAAAACCCAGTGAAGTCTGTGGGAAGTCCAGTGTACTTCAGAGCAAGCCTCCAGAAACAGGCCCTGATCATGGGCAGGAAGATCAGCCTCTTGTTTCCTACTCACCTCATTTCAGATCCATTTTTTTAATATTATGTAGAAACAGTGAGGTAGCAATACTGTGTTTTTAATGGTGTGTGTAAAGAACAAGCTTATCTGGAAGCAGAAATGCTGTGACCGTCACTCTCCCTTCCAGATTTCGGCACTTTTCATCTTTTCAAACTCATCTATGCAAAGCATTTTGCCGTGGTAGTGTGAACCGCCATAGGTAATCACAAATTAACCCTCTGTACCTGACCGTATGTATGCCAATCACATGCCTGAAAAAAAGAGTTTGCTCTGCTTGCTTTAAAAAACCCGCGTGGAATTCATCCGTGGCATGAATGTGTTCAAAGCAGGATTCTCCCCGTTCTTTTCGAAGCCAGCACAACGTCCGTGTTTGGCTTCAACAGAAAAGAACACCGTGTCTGATGCTTGTAAGCCAAGCCAATAACCTGCATCTCCCCCAGACCTCCCATTTTATGTCTTGCTATCATCCTGTCTAAACGTGGGTGAGGCTGCTGAGCATCCCTTTGTTGTCTGCATGGTATTCAAAATTGGCAAGCAATTGTACTTAAGTGCTTTTTTAAATAAAGGAAATCCAAATGTAAGCCAAGAGAGCTGGAGTGCCAGGCCGTCAGCACCTTCAACCCTGCCCGAAGCCCCCAGTGTCTGAGAAGCATCAGAAATGTGGGACTGGGCCTTAGTGGGAAGCTTAAAGACAGACAAATCTGCCTCAGCGCTTCAAGGATTGAAAGCTGTAAATATGTTACCGGCAATGTCTTGACTTTCCCTTTAGAAGCCATAAATGTTCTTGGTGTTTGATCTTTGGGTAACTTGATGTACATTCTTAACTGTACTAATCTCTTGTGAAGTGTGTGTCAGCATGTAAAACAGTGACAAATTAAGCCAGCAAGATCAGGAGGTGTATTGGCTGGTTCTCGAGGTGTCTGTTTTACCTGAAACTGTCTGATGGACCGTGACACTGAAGTATCTCCAGTGCTCCCTACGGCTCTGGCTATTACCCGTTTTAGCCGTGGGGAGAACGAAGAACGGAGTGAATCCCTGTTTCTTAACCTTGTTTGGCGAAGTGATACACACCTAAGCGTGACGCTCGAGCTTGTCCCTGTAGAGATGACAAAAACTGTCTCTGGGACGGGACGCGGTGATTTCTGCTTCGCTTCTGAGTCCTCCTTAGTGTCAGCCATGAGGTCCCTGATGAAATCCTCGCTTTCAGCCCACGCGAATTGTATTGAACAGCTGCTGAACGCGCCCCCAGTTTTCCCTTGGTGGAAAACAGATGCTTAGTTTGGAAATACTGGAAGAAAACCGTGTCTTCGCGCTGGGGGAGCTTGGGCTGTTATAAAAACAAAGCTTGTTTCATGTTTGTTATTTCTGTAAGGTGGGGGTGGAGGAATCCAGGCGGAGTCGTGGCAGTTTCATGCTGATGTTAATCCATCGTGTCCATTGACTCACCTTTCCTTTTCTCAACCCTCCACCCTGTGATTTTTGCTTACCGTTTCTGTAGCTGTACTATGGTTGTAATAGAAAGCCTATCAATTGATGTAAGCCATAACTAAAACTGTAATCAGGGTATTATTATTTTTTTTTTCAGGGGGTGTGTCTGTGTCACTGTGTTTGAAAGATGATTTAATCCTATTGAATAAACCACTTTAACAGTTTTATGGGAAAGGCGATCTTTGGGCCACCTTTTGTGCATTCAGACTCTTTTAAAATTCATTTTCTGCTGTTCTGTGTCTCTGAGCAGAGAGACCTGGAAGCTCAGCTGGTAGAAATTGGTTCGTATAACCGAAGAATGCCACTGTGGAATTATATGATGACATAACATCGTATGAGTACACAGTTATGTAAAAGTATGTGTAGGGCTATACAACGATATAAATTGAGAATTGGGTATTTTGATCGCTATGTTAGATTCTGGATCATAACGTACAATATGTATGGGCTCAGCAAAGTAACTTATTACTAGCAGTAGCAGTTTATGTGCAGATAGACTTTGAAGAGCCTCTGCAATACCCTGGGTTTTGCCTACTTATGCCTTCCTAACAGTTCTGCCTCTTAACATCCTCTCTCTTTAAGTAAACTCATCTTGCTCAGGTCTGGTCTATCTTATATAGCCACAGTCTTACAAGCTCACACTTCACATTTCCCATTTCCACTTCCCTCTGTACCATGAGTGGTAGTGGAAAAATGGAACAGGTTACCCAGGGAGGTAGTTGAGGCTCCATCCCTGGAGACATTCAAGATCAGGCTAAACAAGGCTCTGAGCAACCTGCTCTAGTTGTGGATGTCCCTACTCACTGCAGAGAGTTTCGACAAGAAGATATTTGGAGGTCCCTTCCAACCCAAGGCATTCTATGAGTCTGTGATTCTATGATTCCCTCAATATTCTCAGCATCAGGAGAATTAGATGTAAGAATATTTGTGGGAATACAGAGAAGCAGGAACCAACCATCTGGGTTTTTTTTGAGATTGAGTGTTTTCCTCTGGCATTCTACTGTTCCTAGATCATGAACTGTAATAGGAGTAGAAATAATGTGGTCTTGATGTTAGCACTGGTGTAAGGAAAATGCAGATTACTTTGAAGATGCAGAGCGATGGTGAATGCTGGAGGAATCAGTTCTCGTTCCTGCTGACATTAAAACTGATGGATATACTTCCTTCCCACAGCTGCTCATGATTATTGTTAGTGATTATTCAATCAAGAAGAGGAAACGTGTGGAGAGGGAAAAATGAATAGACAAATTGGCACTGGATGATGTAATTGCTGCCTATCATGCTGGAAATTGCTCAGCTAAGCAAGCAATCAAAGAATGGTTCATTTCCTAAAGACTGCAGCATCCGTCATTTTGTTTCGTGCCGTTCGCAGCCTTTCGTCTGAGGAAGTCTCGATAAAAAGCCAAAGTGAATTACAAAGATGTTTCACCACAGTCTGTTTCTGGCAGTGTTCAGGAGTGGATACTTAGGGAAAGAGCAGGAAAAATAGGGAAGATAATAAATGGCCCTTCTGCTGATACTCTCTCCAACTGATGTTGCCAATTTGTGTGTTTGGCCTCAGCGATGCCACGTGGTACCGAGTGTTGGGTTTTAGCTCTGCACTCGTGTGATGAAGTGACTCCTCCTGATTTTGCGAGCAGCTGCTTTCTCCCAAGGGCACCTGGCAAGATGTCTTTAGGCTGTGGGACCTGCGAGGTGGAGCCAGGGCAGATACAGACCTCTGTCCTTCCCAAGTAACAAGCGACAGAACAAGAGGAAACAACCTCAGGTTGCCCCAGGGGAGGTTTAGGTTGGAGCTGAGGAACAATTTCTTCATGGCAAGGGTTGTCTTGTGGTGTCCCAGGCTGGGCAGGGCAGGGCTGGAGTCCCCCTGATCCCTGGAGGGGTTTCCAAGCCGTGGAGATGTGGTGCTGAGGGACACGGGGGAGTGGTGCCCTGGCAGCGCTGGGGGAATGGTTGGATTCAATGATCTTAAAGGTCTTCTTCAACTTCAATAACTTTATGGTTCTATCTCCTCATGGGTGGTGGAGTGCTAGTGGTCAGGTAACTACTGTCACTTAGTTGTGTACTTGCTCTAAGGCCTCAGTCACCTGTGAGCCATCCGAGTGGACCTGGCTGGAGGAGTAAACCATTTAAATCCTTAAAGAAGCTATTGTCCATCACAGAGAGGGATAATGTTCCATTAAATGTGTAACAGCTGCCATGGACACCTTTTCAGGTGGAGAAGACACCCTGATGACAAGATTGTCAATGCCAAAGCTTTTATCTGTAGAAACTCAGAACCCACTTACTATTTTTTTTTATACCTGAAAAATACTGAGTTACCAAGTTCAGGTTTTATCCCAAGAGTTGGGAGCATCAATATTTTGTGGAAGGTGGGATATGGAAAATAGGCGTCTATGTAGGTCTCAGAAGCAGTAATACAGACCTCAAACCCTGCCACTGAATCAACACAAATGCTACAGGATGGCGTCACCAGGTGTCTGCTGATAACTGTGAGAATCCTAACTAGACATTGTTGGCAGAAAGGCAGAGATGCAAAACAGAAGTCTGAAATAGTTAACAAAATAATCCTTTACTTGCTCTGTTTCTAAATCAGCGATGTGCACATTCTC
The DNA here is from genome assembly GCA_013389965.1 of Todus mexicanus. Classification (NCBI taxonomy): domain Eukaryota; kingdom Metazoa; phylum Chordata; class Aves; order Coraciiformes; family Todidae; genus Todus; species Todus mexicanus. The sequence goes on along the minus strand of WEIS01009933.1, from coordinate 38,222 downwards.
CAACAGTTTCATATTATTCTTCCCACCTAAGCCCACAGCTTTACCCAGTACAGGCACTGTCTTTTTTACTCTCGGATGTGTCAGGTATCATTGAATGGTTTGGGTAGGGNGGGCCAGGGGCTGCTGGGCTGCGAGCGCACGGGGCCGGCTCCTGTCCAGCTCTGCACCCCCAAGTCCTTTACAGGGCTGCTCTCATTTCAATTTCAGCTCATCATCACCAGCTTTGTTTTTGCGTTTCATTACAACCCATGAAAGTGAAATCACAGATCCAGAACACCTTGTCTGCTCTTTTGGGTCCAGAGCTGTAGCAAAACTCTGTGACGCTAAGTGTCCTCTGTCCTTGCTGACAACATCCATCTGGGTGTTCACCCCTTTCTGCCTGCAGCCTCCATCCACCACCTTGGGGCCAATTTTACCCCTTCCACCCCGTGCCTGCAACCCGTCTTCCTCTGGCTGCGTGTGGCAGGGACTTACCAGAAAGATAACGAGGGTTTGACACTGGAAAATGTCTCCCGGGGAGCTCTGGAATTCTGTGCCACTAGTGGGTCACTGCTGGTGCAGCTCGTCCTGCAGCAGGGGAAGGACAAGGGGCTCTTGGATCTTGTCCATCCTAGTTCCTGGGATTTGGCGCTGCCCTCTGAGACCTCCAGACATGCCAATATATGAAGGGCATCCCAGACGCAAGGTTTGCTCCCAGGCCTCATTTCACTGGACTGATTGTAGAGGATGACAAAATCCGTCAGCAAAAATAAGCTTTCTCTGGGCTTTGCATTTTTAGAAATGAAAAACGACTAAAATCCTTTCACAGGGCATCTTTTCTTTATTTTTGCGGGGAATGGATCTTGTCAGGTGCACCAGCAGCCAGGTCTATCAGTTTTAGCTGTCTCGCTGCCTTGCTGGATTTAGAGTCAAGTTTTGGAAGATGAAGTTCATCCTTTTCCCAGATGTGGTGAATGAAAAGCCGTTGAGGCGCCTGAGCTGACGCCTGGAGCTTCGCGGGAGCGTTTTCATCTCGCTGCCTGTTTGCATAGCGGTGCTTGATAAAACCGTGGGCTGCAGTCAGGTCAGGCAGCCAAATGCCTTCTCCAAGCAGTGGAAGTTAATCTTGGTAACATCCGTGTTTCTAAGCACGTTATTTCCCTTGAGAAGTGCTGCGGCTCTGAGGGAGTCTGATAATTTTGTGAATAATTTGCCGTCTTTGCTGCTCAATGCAAATGCCATCAGGCGATAAAATAAAATACTTGAGTCCCTAATGCCGTGCTCTTCGGGTGTCTCAGGAACATGTGGCGCAGGGTGATAAATATGGAAGACGAGAAGACTTGAGGAGATTAATGGCGTTTCTGACTCCCCGTATCGGTGTTTCATGAAGTGCTGTGCACCGGCAATGTTTGTTTTGTTTTGTTTCAGAAGTGTCTTCTCAGTCACGTCTTTAATAAATCTCTCAGAAAGTTTTCTTCACGTGGCAGCATTTGAGACAGGTTATGCAACGCTGATGGATTTCAGTATCTCACCGTGTGGAAAACTGATTGAGTAGAGTCTTTGAATGGTGTTGAGAAGGAAAATTAACCACCATCGGATACTTCTTTTTCTCCTATGTGGAGTATCAGTTACTTAGGCAGAGCTGACGCAATCCCTGCAAGTAGAGGACGTGATCTCCTTTCCCCCTCCAATTCTCATGGACCAGGCATCCCACAGATAAAACTGTTTAAAGTCAACATCTTTTGGAGAAAAGCTAGCCATGTCTCTGAGCAGTGAGGGAATTTGGCTGAATATCCTTCTCTCTTTACCTGACATGACAACTTTATGACCAGCTGACCTCCCATGGATGGTGGGACCCAGATTTACTACCTGTGGGAGGAGACGCCTGGGGGTGATGGTGTTTTTTTCTCCCTGTCCACCCTATGTGTGTGGAGCCTCCCAGAACCAGGAGGCGTGACATGTCCCTCCTGCTGAGATCCAAGGTGGATAATCTGCAGCCACAGCCCCTGGGAGGGAATATCATCATGTGGTGCAAGCTGCTTTCTTCACTACCTCTCTTCCCTTGCAGAGGAGGGATGAGTCTCACTGTTCCTCCTGCTTTTTTTTTTTCCTGGGAATCTTGTTTGTTTTCTCTACGAGGTAATTTGGAAGTGGTCAAGTTCTCTCCTTGTTCTGCCAGACCGCATAACTCTAGAAAAACTTCGACCCCGTGGCAATCATTTAGCTGCTGTTTATCACCTGGGGCATCTCTGCTTCTTTTTTCCCAGCAGCTGAAGGGAGGCAGGAGCTTCCTGCAGAGCCACTGCAGATGGTTCTGCACCAGTCTCAGACCAGCCCCAGAACCAGACTTTGTCTGACCTTTGCCTTGCTGCCTGCAACTGAGAAAACTTAAAAGCCAGTCTCACCTGGCACCTTTACAACCTACCCCAGGATGTTCCAGGTGTTGCTCGAGCTGCCTTCTCTTCTAATGAAGATGCATTTCTCAAACACATTTCTTTTTCTCCTTAGCAGTCACAGGTTTTTTGGTCCCTTAGTCTCTCTTGGCTTGCAACCATATGCAATGACTTGTATGTAGCAATGCAGGTGTTGGAATTAGATGGATTTCCCTGGATTTTCCATGTTCATGGGAGCAGAGAAGCGCCGCTGTCCTCCTATTGCTACAGGATCAGCTGCAGCAGCAGTACATAAGCCATTATTTTACTCGTCGGTGGATATAAAGTTTGAGGGTTGTCCTCTTGCATGCTGCAGACACATAGGCTGCAGGGGTACAATGTGCCTCTTTATGTCACCCAGGCACAAAGCACTCTTCACTTCCCCCAAACCCTCCCTTCTTCTAGAGATAGATATTAATTTATCATTCTTGTTGATTACAAACTTCTAGGGATAAAGGAGGAAAACCATAACAGTTAGCTCATATATAGTAGCTACTCTAATTGGAGGTTTGAAGTTGGTTCGGTGGATAAGGAATTAGCTGAATGGTCACATCCAGAGGGTGGTGGTCAATGGCTCGATGTCTAGAGATCGGTGAGAAGTGATGTCCCTTGGGGGTCTGTACTGGGACTGTTTAATATCTTCATCAATGACATTGGACAGTGGTTGGAGTGCACCCTCAGCAAGTTTATAGGCGGCACTAAGCTGAATGGTGTGGTTGGTGTGCTTGAGGGATTGGATGCCATCCAGAGGGACCTGGACAAGCTCAAGAAGTGAGCTCGTGTGAATCTCCTGAGGTTCAACACGGCCAAGTGCAAGGTCCTGCCTCTGGGTCAGAACAACCCTCGTTATCAACACAGCCTGGGGATGAAGGGATGGAGAGAGCCCTGCAGAGAAGGACTTGGGGGTGCTGGAGGGTGAAAAGCTGGACAGGAGCCGGACCCGTGCGCTGACAAATGAAGAGGTGTGAACTTGTCTTATCTCTTTGGCCATTAAGCTGCAACAGCCCAAGTAGCATTAATGAACTTAGCTGTATATCATTTATATTCTCAGTTTATAGATGGAAAAACAGAGACAAAGAAAATCTGGGTCTGCACCTCTTGCTGATACAAAGCAACAATACTTAGAGCGAAACTGACCTCTTCCAGTTTTAAGAATCTCCAGTCTAGAGCCTACACATGAGCCTATGGTGGGGTTTTTTGCAAACACTTGCACCAAATTTACCAGCTGAAGCCAGATATTGGTTTTGTTCTCCCCAAATGACATAAGACTGATCACAGTTTCCCTAAGCACACCTCATCCTGCCTTTCTTCTCCCTCCTCTGCATCACCCTAGAGGAACCAGAGCTGAACGGAGACGTCGTCCTGCAGCTGTCCAAGCAAAAGGTTGGGTTTTGTTTTCTCTGAAAGATGAACCCATGTGCTTAAAGAGATCTATTTAAAAAAAAAACCACAACAAACCCAACACATAGAATCATATTGACCTTGAGCTTGGAGCCGAGTCCTGCTTTGCATAACTACAGAAACAAAGTGTATATCTGGTTGATCGGTATCGCTGTAATTTAGAAAGGGCATTCATCCCACAAGAGCCAGCTTGTGTTGCAGGCCGGTGTGTGCTCATGATATGGGTTCTGATATTGGGACGTAATTGCTTTTCTAATATCCATGTATTATTTACACTATGCTACTGTTGCAACGAGTGGCAAACTCCTTTTGACTCCAGATCCGTTGTTGCTGTCGTGTATTTATCAGAGCAAAGCAAGGTCAGGCTAACCTCGGTTACTCGTCTGCAAATGACCCAACGGAAGCCAGTAGTTCTGTAACACCAGTGTAAGCGAGATCCAGATCAAGACTTTGGCGTATTGATTTACTTTATTCCATATCTTGGTAGATGGTTATTAAGTACTTTAAGTATTAATGCTGATGCTTTATTTATAACACAGAGATGGAAATGTCTCGTGTGATTCCTGGATATTTCTTCAGGAGAAAGGCTTGAAGGAAAAACGGAGCAGGACACATGCACCAAAGGTGATCAGATCAACAGCGACTGAGGCAATGTTAGCCTTCAAACTCTCTCTAGAGTCCATTAACACCTTTACAAACCACAGTCCAGAAATCACAGATGTAAAAATATCATGCTGCAGAAAAACATTGATGTGGGATTTCAGGTCGCTCTACTTTTCTTCAAAGTGAAATTACAGAATGGAACGGGATGGGGGCAGCGTGGGAGCTCCATTGGCTTAAAACCTACCTCAAAATGTCAGTGTAGTCATCTCTCTGTTACCTTTGGCGAGAGGAGACAGGGCCGCTCTGGGCAAAGAGAAGCCCAGGAAAGGAAAGCAGAGGAGAGCTGTGGGAAGATGCTTCTGGACATCACTGTAATTTACCCTGTGCGTATTTGTGGCTGACAGTGTCTCTGCTCACCACTTGCACATTGCTTTCCTTGCCCTAAGCATGTCTTCTCTGCCTTTATCATTCCAAGGACGTGTCCTTCACCGTTCTGTATCTCCACCTGTGCTAATCAGGGAGTCCTAAGGCACACACAAGGGCAATTGCCTCTGTCACCATATGAGCTGTTCGATTACGGCTTGAGCTAACTGATGCTGGTGTCAGAGAGAGACTACTCAAAAAGGAACAACTCTGCTATTTGTGAGACAGCCTGGGATGTCAGTACCCTCTCACAGCACTTAGGTGTCCATCAGGGTGGTGTTGGACCATCCATCCCGGCTGTGCAGGCAGAGAGCTTTGCTCCCTCTGATCATTAGAATCATAGCCTGAAGCTGCACCAGCGGAGGTTTAGGTTGGATATTGGGAAGCTCTTCCTCACAGAAAGGAGGATAAAACCCTGGGCTGGGCTGCCCAGGGAGGTGGTGGAGTCACCGTCCCTGGAGGTGTTTAAGGCCAGCCTGGATGCCACACTTAGTGGCAGGGTTTAGCTGAGTGGTGGTGGTAGGTCCTAGGCTGGACTTGATGATCTAAGAGGTCTTTTCCAGCCTTAAATATTCTATGATTCTATGAATCTATAGAATGATTTCAATTGGAAATGACCTTCAAGATCATCGAGTCCAACCATTAACCCAGCACTGCCAATCCCACCACTAAACCACGTCCCTCAGCACCTCATCTATGTGTGTTTTAAATACCTCCAGGGATGGTGACTCCAACACCTCCCTGGGCAGCCTGTTCGACTGCTTGACAACCCCTTTAGCTCACAACCATACAGAAAGTCTGGGTTTAATGGCAAGATATCTAAGATACTGCCCCCAAGCCAGTGGGCTGTTCTGGATTTAGGTGGGTGCTTTGTGTAAATGGGGGTGGTGCAGCATGGTTGCTCTGCTCTTTGCTGAATTCAACACCTCAAGGTTGCAATGGCCTTGTGTGATGAAACATCATCTCTTCACCCCACCATCACCTTGCTCCCTGGTTTGAGGAAGGGTAGTCTGCACACTTTTCCACACCTCTTTCTCTTTTTTCGGAAGTTTTCTCCAGTGGTGACTGTTGCCAGGTCAAAAAGATGCCAAATGAATCACATGTAAAGCTTTCTCACGGGGAAAACTTGTTACTCCATGAGGATGTTAATGTAGCACCCGGGTAACATTTTTCCTGACACTATCATATTCAGTGACACTGGGATGAAAAACACCTAAAAAGGCAAAAAGAACCCAACCCAATGGTCAGTGGCCAGATAGGAATCCCAAGGTGAAAACAACGAGGTGGGCAGGCTGCTGATGGGAGCTGGTCTCATGTAGCTTTTTTTCATCCGAAGAAATGAAAAGACCTTTTCTTTCATATTGATGAACCACACATTTTATTTTATTTTATTTTATTTTATTATTATTTTATTTTATTTTATTTTATTTTATTTTATTTATTTATTTTTTTCACTTAGAGCTTGTCAAATAGAAACTCATGGTGAATGGGTATGTGAATGAAAGGCATGGATCTATTTTATTTATTCTCCTCTCAGCAAAACCTGCTGTCTCCCCTTCACTGCCCAATGCTACTCGAATCAGTTCACACCTTCTGTAGCTGAATTATTTTCCACATTGCGACTTATTCCTTAACAGGCTAACTTGTAAATATAAGACAGTGGCACATTTTCAAGTCTTAAAATATAGTCAGTAATCAGAATTCAGGTTATTCAGGCACCCTCTCTCTTTACAAAATTCATGTTGGAGTGTATCAATGCTAACCTCCGAAGTCTGGCTTAGACTTTTTGAGTACATCTCCCATCACCTGAATTTATGGTTTATATCTGAAGCATTCGCTTTGAGCTTCTGATTCAAAAAATTTCCATAAGTTTGGTCCTTTAGCTCTTCGAAGCAGTTTAGTTCACTGACTGGCTTCATTACTTGTTTCAAGGTTTGTCTTCCTGAGTTTCCAGAAGCCAGTAAAGAGAAGACTACTTCAAGATGTGCTCACATACACACAAGCTCTGAAAATTGGTGCATATTCATAAATGACCATTTGTGGAAAAGTGCTTTTCTGTCATAATAAGTAAACCAAAACAGGGCCTAAATGCCGTATTTTCTGTCTGAGGTACACTCTGCTGTCGGGTGAACATGTCTGCCTGGGACCTACCGGTCCTCACTGCGTCACAGACTGGCATTGCCGCCCCAGCTAGTGCTTGGTCTCTTAAACCAAAAGCATTTGATGATTCCATAGCTACACCTGGCTGCAAGGTGCTGGTTTATGGCAGGATGACGGGAGCTGCAGCTGTCCAACCCCCTGTGGCAGGGTCAATGTGTTTAACGTCTCCAAAGTCCAACATTAAGCCTTTAAGGCTGCTCTTCCAAAGAGACTTCACGATGCTTCGCTTGCTCTAGTTCACCATTGGCCTGCAGAGATTAACTGAATCTTCATGAAACCAGCTCTGTAATTCATTGTGCAGTATTTTAATTACAGTGAAACTTCCCCTTTTCCAGAAGAAAGTACATCTGGTGAGTTCTGACCTGAGGAAGAACGGCAGATGGTGCCTTCAACTCAGAGTTTCTGGATCAGATTTTCCTAAGACTTCCGCACTGATCTAATTTTGTTTCCACTACAATGCAGTGCTGACCTGCCCTTTGGTCGAGTGCAGGAGAAGCTGGACATCACACACAGCCCTCCCCAGCTGTCATCTGTTCCTTCGCCCAAGTAGAAAGTGCTTGGAAAAGAGGGAGGAAATCTATGCGTGAGTCTGAAAGCCGAGAAACAAAAAAGGTCCGTTTGACTTCGGGACTGAAGATATTCTCAGTTACGTAGATAGACTCCATCAAACAAACCTGGTGTGTTGCCTTGAGGAGAGGGTTTTTCTGTTCTTTGTACTGATGTGAAAAGTCAGAAACCTGAGGGTTTTACCCTCCTTTGTACAAAAAGATAAAATGGGTCTAGTCCAAGGGATATGGAGAAAGCCAAGGTGAGGTAAATGAGAGAACCGAAATTATGGGTGACGCCTCCAATGGCAGAACATCTGCTTAATGTGCAATCAGTTATTCCTCCTCGTGTTATCATCTCCTCACCATCTCTCAGAGATTGATAGGCCCTTTCTGGCTTCATAATTTTTTTAAAGCCCTCATTAACTCCAGCTCTCAGCTGACTGCCTTTGGCATGTAAATACCCTGAGTCCTCTCCTGGCCGCCACAGCCAGTTCCTCCACTGAGGACGCCTGAGACTTTGGGAACAACTTTTTCTTTTCCCAGGTGACTTCTCTTAACAACCCGCAAGCAGTAGCTGAAGAAGGGAGCTGGCTGGTCACCTCTAGAGCAAGAGCAGTCACCATGTGGTGTGGGAAGAGGCTCCAGTCTGCTGGTGGGAGTGCTGGTAGGGTAATGATTTTCACCTTTCCCTCTTTTATGCCCCAAACTCTAGATGCAAACAGACACCTTTTCCCTCCTTCCCCCCAGAAGGTCAGCTCCAACTATGTCAGTTTGAGGTGTATCCAAAAGTTATCGAAGAATTATAGTATGAGGTTTTTTCACAGAGAAAAAAAACCCCAAACAATCAGACAAAACAACCTTGAGAATCTTTCACGTCTCTAAAGAGGAAGCAGATAAAATATGCAGATAAAAAGTCTTGAAGCTGAAGTCATGCAATGATGTGCCAGAACAGCTTCTGTTGATTTTGAGCCTGAATATTTTGCAGTCAGGTAAAAATCCTAAACTGGTCCCATTTTTTTAAAAATTATTGTTTTTTTAAAAAAATCTCACCATATTGTCCTCTGCAGGAGAAGACAGATGACACAAAAAATGAGTGCTGATCCTTAGCATGGGTGGAATATATCTGTAAGAATATGCATAAACTGGGGAGAAGAGTAGCAGAGTGCCCTATTCACTCCCCTGTCAAAGCTTAACCCTGAAAAGAGCTTAATTTACAGAAGTTAATAATGACAAACTAAAAGCTGACATTATGGTTGATACTTAATGATAAGTTACCCCAAATCCATATGATCGGGGTGGGTGCACTACTAGTCTGCTGTAGTATGAAACAAGAGGTCTATTGTTCAATATTTTACAGGAAATAATGCAACCTAACACAGCCTTGAAGGTCTAGGGTGTTGGGTTATATGAACTTTTAAGGTCCCCATCGTTCTATGATCTGACCCTGGCAACGAGGGCTGAATGATGTTGAAAACCTTAATGGTAAAATGGTGAAGAGTGAGAAGCCTTTTGTGCCCTCCCCGTTTATTTGCATGTGAAATAGTGAGCTAGTAAATCTTAAAAGCCTTTCTCAAGAGACCAAGAGGAGTTAGACTTTTGTTACTTTTTCACAAGATCTTTATTAAGTGTATGTTTGAATTATTCTCCTTAGTAGCTCCTCGTGAAAAGATGTGTCTCTTCTGAAGTAAAGGTGTTATTTGTCCTTTATGTGTTGGAGATAACGTACTGCTGAATTTTAGAGCAGTGCTCTGTTCTTTGAATAGCTTTACTGTCTCCTCTGAAACCTCCGTTTTGGACTTTGGGGCCTGAGGCTTAATTTTAAGCACAGCTTGTGTGTGCTGCTGAATAGGAACCCAAGCGGAGGATGGGGAAGGCACAATGTTGCAAGGTCCTAATCATCAACCCCCTGTGTTGGGTGGGATGCCATGGTCTAGGTTAACTAAAGTTATACTTTGAAGAAGGTCTTTCTTGAAGTGTCTTGCAAAAAAGCTAATGATTAAGTATGGAGGTATGAAAGTTTTTGATAGCTCAATTTTAAGAGTTCTGGAAAATATCGCGTGTTGCTTGCGGCCTCCAAGGCAGGGATTTTTGGATGAATTTTCAATATCTTGGAGGTTGTTCCCTGTTGTGGCAAGGGATAACGAGGGGAAGGTATGTTCTCAGCTCTGTCCAGGGTTCCTCGGGACGCTGTTCTAGAGATGCCAGCAGGCACTGGTGGCCTTTGTCCGAATTAAAAAACAGTCAAAGATGTCCTAGGAATTTTTTTTCCAGAAAACCTTCCAACTTGAAGAATTTACACAAAGGAGGGAAAATTGTTTGTCTTCAGGCTGTATAGCTGAATGAATTAAGCAGCTGTGTATCCAACTCTGTTATATGCTGCAAAGAGCATCACACTCCCCATGGAAGAGTGAAGTGAACTTCACTCCAGCAGCAGTGAACTTCACCCACCATAACATGTAAAGAACTGTTTCGTTTGGCATGTGCTAACTTCAGTGAGACTGCTGACAGGTTTACTTTGATGAGTTGATGAAATGAAGTCTCAAGCCAATTCATAAGGAACCACACCTGAGATGCTAAACCTGGGAGGCCCCAGCAATGCTGGGAGGGCTGGAACCCCTCTGCTGGGAGGCCAGGCTGGGAGAGCTGGGGGGGTTCAGCCTGGAGAAGAGAAGGCTCCGTGCAGACCTTCTGGGGGCCTTGCAGGGCTTCAAGGGGCCTGGCAGAAAGATGGGGACAGACTTTGGAGCAGGGCCTGTGGGGACAGGACAAGGGGGATGGGTTGGAACTGACAGAGGGAGATTGAGAGCGGAGAGAAGGGAGAACTTGTTGGTGCTGAGGGCGGGGAGAGCCTGGCCCAGGTTGCCCCGAGAGGTGGTGGCTGCCCTATCCCTGTCCCCATTGCAGGGGAGGGTGTTGGGGGCTCTGAGCAACCTGCTCTAGTTGCAGATGGCCCTGCTCCATGCAGGGCGGTTGGACTGGATGGCCTCGGAAGGTCCCTTAAACCAAAAGCATTTGATGATTCCATAGCTACACCTGGCTGCTAGGTGCTATTTTATGGCAGGATGATGAGAGCTACAGTTGTCCAACCCTGATGAAAACAATGCAAAACATGTTTCATTTTAGAACAGCAAGATTTGGTAATTTTTGCCTTGTGTAACTTCCTTGTGAAGGGAATAGAAAGAAATTTCATGATTGCTTTGTCTGCGAAGAGCTGAAATTCCCATTGGAGTTCAGGGAAGTCCCCAGGCACTCACGAAGTCCAACAGGCAAAATCCTGCCTCAATCCGATTCTGTAAGACCTCGCCACTAAGGCCATGATTTTACCCTGAGAGTCTAATTATACGCTTTGAGTTGATCAGCTACAAAAGCACTTTCTGAACTGAGCCTTTGCCCCCTAGAAAATGCTGGGAATTAGATTGCTTTCAGTTGGCTTTTTGGTCCAATTACTTGGCAGAGCTGATACCATCATGGATTATGACTTACTTATGACTCCCAGACTGGGGATGTGCAGTAATAACATTTTATTCCTCATTTCTTCTTCTAAAGGTGCCAGGTTTTTTGTTTGTTTTTGTTTGTTTTGTGGGATTTTTTTGGGGGGTGGCGGTGGTTGGGGCAGATTCTTGGTGCTTTCTTGTGTGTGTGTGTTTCATGAGTGTGTGTGGTTTTGTTTGTTTGCTTGTTTGTTTCCTGTAGCAGGTTATTTCACCTATTTGATATTGTAAATCTGCTTTGCTCTGTCATGTCTATTCTTTCATGTGTTGTGGGCCATTGCAAAGACAAACCTGGATGGACTGAGATGCTTTCCTCCCTCCTTCCTATTTGTGTATGTGCTTTGGTTTCTTGTGCACTCTCTCTGCATGTGTATATGTGTGTGTCTATACATAGATATATACATATGCACATATGCAAGCTCTCTTTGCTCCTGCCATGTTGCCCCTTTCTCCTAGAGGAGAGGAAATACAAGCAGCTGCCATTCTCCTCTTGTTTCTGCAGTTCGGATGTGTAGTAATGCAATGCTTGTTTAGGATCGTTCAGGTGGATATTGGGGGGTTGAGCTTAAAACATTATTTCCAGTAATCTCATTTCAAAACTAACAGTATGAAAAAAATAAAACCGTTGCTTCTTGACGGCTGTGTACCTGTGCTCCAACACAGAGCAGGAGAGACTTCTGGCCATGTACTTCTATGTGTGAAGTATATCAAGGCTGTTGCAAAACCTTCTCAGGAGGATCAGAGGTCTGGGTTTTGAGTCAGACTCTCAGTTAGGTGTTTTTGGCTGTTAATCTACATTTTGCAGGCTGAAAACAATTTCTCTGCTGATCTTCTGTACATGCAGTGACATGAAACATGGGGCCAGCAGTGTAAGAAAGATGTGGACCTGCTTGAGCAGGACATACTGACACAGTATTTCACCTGTGCTGTTATGTAATTTGATAATCGTTCTGCTCACAGGAGGTAGCCGAGCATGTTTTGTCTTGAAACAAGGCTGTATCTCTGGGTGGCCCGCTAGATTTGTAATGGTGGAAGGCGGCTTGATGTCAGAAGGGTCAGAAAATAGATCAGGCTCAGAAGTAAATTTCAGGGTAGGATGGTTGCCTGGTTCCCTGACTTTATGCATGGACCTGAGTGTTTGTCCATTGTTGCAGAAGGGAGAGCGCTTGTGCAGCTGTGATGCAGTCTCCTATGGATCAAAAACCACAGAGAGTACTTGGGGAGGGAATTGGTGTAGTGCTTTTTGGGGAAGCTTATTTATTTGCATGCTTACAGCTGCTTACAGCCATGTTCAGATAAGGTAGAGCAAGCAGCAAGTCCTGCAGGAAATAACTAGATCAACCCTGACAGCCCGAGAGCAAATCCATGGCACAGACAGATAAGGGGCATTACTCTTTCTTGGGTCAGGTCTGGATCCCTGTAACTCTAAGAGCTGTTCTATTTTTACATCAGCTTAAAAGAAAGTTTTGTATTTATTTGGTGTTATCTGGGCAGGTTCAGCCGCAATTACTTTGCTTTTATCCTTTCTCAGACACACGTATATACACCTGCACTCTTGTTTCTTGGCAGCTGGTGACAATGTCTCTAATCCTCCTTGGCAGAAATCTTCTAAACTAATTCTCTTATGAAAAAAAAAGAAAAAAAGAAAAAGAAAGAGAGAAAGAAAGAGAGGCCTGTTAGTGATAATTTTATCACTGATACAAGAATGGAGGTGAAAAACACTTGAGAGAAGAAACTTTGGCCAGAAGTTGACTTTCTTTCAGTGCCTGTCTAGCGTAGTTTTGTGTGTGGCAAAGCCTTAGCTCTTCTTCAGAATAAAAGGTCCTTGGAAGAAGGAGGCTGATGGTATTACGGGACGTAGGCAATGCTATTTGACTCAGAGTTTGGGTATGAATGAAAAGGGAGAGAGAAATCCATTCAGCCCATGTGTGTGTAACCAGACTCACAGGTACTATTTGAAATCCCTTGTCATGGTCTGGATGTGGTTTGTAGGACCGATAGCATTTCCAGTTTCTGAAAGAACTGCAAAAGGGATTTATTTCGTTCCTTCCTAACAATAGGACTTAGAAATATAGCCCTTACTTTGTGTTGTAAACTTTCTGGGGGTGGCTAGTGTTTGAAAAAGTGAAAAGATAGAAGAAAACATGTTTGTACAGGATTGAAAAAACGAAGCTTTCTTGTTGTTGTTTTTCTTATTTTAAAAGTAAACAAAACCCCTGCACTTCTGCAGCTGTTCTTACAGAATCATCAAGGTTGGAAACAACCTTCAAGATCATCAAGTTCAACCATCTGCTAAACATTATCAGAACCACTAAACCATGCCCTGAAAGCTCTCCATCCTCTCCGATTTCTCCTAGAGCAGGAGCTGATGCACAGGATTTTCAGCTGTGGCTGATACGTGGCTGATGCATGTGCTGATCGCCCAAAATAAAGGTGCCAAGTACTTGCTGTGCTTCACTTCCAAGGTGCTGTGCAAAGAAATTATAGTTTTTAAAAATCGAGGCAAGTGCTATGCACTGAAAAATGACCTTAGCTTTGACTTTCTCCAGGACATTTGACGCTGCCCATGAGATAAAGGAGGAAAGCGGCTAATCTGTGTAGCAACAGTAGAAACTTCTGGTAGGCTGGAGGACAGTGTGAAGGTGTGTGATGGGCAGAAAGTGACTCCTTCAGTAGGTGACCTTGATGTTTTAAGCATCACAATTTCTTCATTAATATGTGTACATCTCCTGGATTTGGAAAAGTCAGGGCGATCCTCACATTTTCCTGGGTGGGATTCATCGCTATGTATGGAGACACCCCATCAACCCCGGAAGAGGTGTGGGGTGGATTGCTGGAGTGTGGACACACCTTGAGGCGAGATGAGCTTCGTGCAGGCAGCCCTATGCTTGTGCATGGACATACGTGTCACAAGGCAGCAGCTGGACCTGCAGGAAAACAGGACTCACAGTTTGGTAGCTGAGCTAGTGGTGTGAACGACCTGCCTTTGCATCAAAGTGTTTATCTGCAAGGCTTTGGCTGATGCTAGCTGAGCTGGAGCCAGCTATCTTTTGTGTGAGCACTTGACTCTGTCACCAGGAAACATTCCAGATGAGGTTGACCAGGTCTCTGAGCAACCTGCTCTAGTTGCAGATGGCCCTGCTCCCTGCAGAGAGGTTGGATAAGATGACCTTGAAAGGTCCCTTCCCACCCAAACCATTCCATGTGGCCAGGTACCCATTGGTGGGGACAAGTCTACTGGTGAAGCAAGTGCTGCTATATACTAATTGGTGTAAACAATCAGTGGATCAGGCCCTGGGGATGTTGAAGTGCTACCAGTGCAGACAGTATTGAGAAGTCAGCACCTGGACAATGAGCCCTGGGCCATCCATGAAGTTTTTATTTTGTGAAATGCCACTGTAATATCACTGCTCACAAAGTGATTATTCTGGTGAATCCAAGGTTGCAATAAACTACACGCCTCAAAAAGTCAGGTCCCAACTTAACCCTGAAGTGCTTAATCCATGAGGACATCAATACCCTGATGAATCCAGTCATGGGTTTCTGTCCACCACCGGTTTTCAGGAGTTGTTTGAGAAATGATGCTGAAAACCTTAAACTTGCTTATGATCGGCTTGTTCAGGAGCCAGGACTGCATGAACAGATCTTCACTTGTTAATAAAGACATCTAATATGCACCTAAGCCTACTTCCCTATGTGCAATTGGCTGCGTTCAGCAAGCAAGATGCAAGAACAGTAAACTCTGGGGTTTTGGTGCATATTGTTGCTGGTGACTCAGTGATTACTGGAGCAGGGCAGGTGAGGAAGGCAGGAGGTGTCCCCAGCTTGGCTGTGATGACCTGCTCAGTGCTTGTGGCCATGCTCCTGCCTTTTCCCTAATAGCTCTGTGTGCCCCCTGTGTACACAGAGCCTTTGGGGCAAGGGCTTTACCTCTCAATGTGTTTATTGCAGTGCTCAGCAGAGCAGGGACCCTGTCTCAGCCAGGAACTCTAATGTCACCTCAGAGCAAAAATGAAGTAACACATAACACCAATCTCCCCCCCATTATCTGGGAACAGAGCATGCAGAGGCTTCTCTGCTGCTGACTACTTTGCTAACAGCTGCCCAGGGGGCTTGTGGAGTCTCCTTCCCTGGAGACGTTTCAAATCCACCTGGATGAGTTCTTGTATAACTTGTCTAGATGATCCTGCTCCGGCAATGGGGGGATTGGACTAGATGATCTTTCAAGGTCCCTTCCAATCCCCAACATTCTATGAATCTGTGTGAATCTGTGAACTGTCTTAAAAGGTAAAGCAACATTTGCAGCACGGGGAAGTATTTAAGGTATAAAACACAGGCGTGTCTGGGCATCACTGCCAGAAAATTTCTACACATTGGCGTTCATGGGTGCTGCTGGGCCACACGACTTCTCCATCTCCTGGGAAAGGATGGTCAGAGGCAGCCCAGGGATGCTAAGTGATGTTTTTGGCAGCCCTGCAGCAGGCTGCAGGGAGGCTGTGGGCATGTGGAAGAGGAAATCAGTGACCATTGCAGCTGAGTGTTTGAGCCCTTCCGGGTTTTTTTAATTAGATCCTTATCTCTTAGCAAGCATGGTGAAGGTAGCTTACAGAATTGGCACACTTACTGCAAAGTCTCCAAATTCAACAACAATCTGTGTTCTACAGGCCTTGATGATTGCTGCTCTTCTGTTCTCTGATATGTGGATCATAGAATTGTAGACTCGTAGAATGATTTGGGTTAGAAGGAACTTCTAAAGATCATCTAGTCCAACCCTCCTGCAGGGACCAGAGACATCCTCAACTAGAGCAGGTTGCTCAGAGCCTTGTCAAGACTGACCTTGAATGTCTCCAGGGATGGGGCGTTGACCACCTCTCAGGGCAACCTGTTCCAGTGTTCCACCGTCCTCATGGTAAAGAACTTCTTTCTAACATCCAATCTAAATCTACCCTTCTCTAGTTTAGAGCTGTTGCCACCCATCCTATTGCTGCAGGCCTTTGTAAACAATCCTTCTCCAGCTTTCTTGTAGGCCCCCTTCAGATACTGGAAGGCCACAAGTAGCTCTCCCTGTAGCTTTTTCTTCTCCAGGCTGAACAACCCCAGCTCCCTCAGGCTTTCCTCATAGGAGAGGTGTTCCAGCCCTTGCATCATCTTCATGGCCTCTTCTGGCCCCGCTCCATCAGGTTCGTGTCCTTGCTGTGCTGAGGGTTCCAGAGCTGGATGCAGGGCTCCAGGTGAGGTCTCACCAGAGCAGAGCAGAGGGGCAGAATCCCCTCTCTGGATCTGCTGGCCACGCTGCTTTTGATGCAGCCCAGGATGCGATTGCCCTTCTGGGCTGCAAGTGCGCACTGTTGGCTCATCACAGTATCACAGTATACCAGGTTGGAAGGGACTTCAGGAATCGTCTAGTCCAACCCTTAAGGTAAAGAAATAAAGTTTAAATGAGCTGGCCCAGCACCCTGTCAAACTGAGCTTTAAAACTGTCTGAAGTTGAGGAATCCTCTGCTGTCCTTGGAAGACTATTCCAATGTTGAATAGCTCTCACTGTGAAAAACTTTCCTCTGGAGTACAATTGGAATCTCCCCTGGAGCAACTTGTACCCATCGCTGCTTGTCTTTTCTATGCGACTCCTTGCAAAAAGGGAATTTCCATGTTCTTGGTAGCCACCCTTTATGTACTGGTACATAACAATAAAGGTCTCCTCTAAACCTTCCCTTCTCAAGGCTGAACAAACCCATGGCTCATGTCCAGCTTCTCGTCCACCAGAACCTCCAGGTCCTTTTCCACATGGCTGCTTTTTATCACTTCATCCCCCAGCCTGTGTTGATAACGAGGATCATTCCAACCCAGGTGCAGGACCCTGCACTTGGTCTTGTTGAACCTCATGAATTCACCTGGGCCCACCTCTCCAGCTTGTCCAGGTCCCCCTGGATGACATCCCATCTCTCTCTTGTATTGACCATATCATTCAACTTGGTTTCATCTGCAGACTTGACAAGGGTGATGCTGATGGTGGTGCAGATCTGATGTAGAAATCATATCAGAAGCTTCACCTTGTTGAAGCCGGAGGACATGCACTGAGGTCTGCATATTTACTATCATTACATCATTTATGGGTCTGAACTCTGCAGACACTTATTCCTGAAGTCTAATGTCAACCATGGTACTGTCTTCACCAGGAGCACTAAGTTCTCGTAGGGTTCGTATTCTTTGCCTGAAATACTAAATATTCTTAGATTTGGTGGCCTATGCATAGTTTTAAATTAAAAATTAAAAATTGTGTTCTTTAGTTATGCAACCTTTAAGTAAACAGAGCTGTGGAAACATCTGTTAGCTTTGATTTTAATTTGCTGTATAATAGCTTACATCATAATAAATGATGTTGTGTCATTTGGATGTAATTTTGAATTTGTCAGGAAGCTCGCAGCCAAATCACTGGAGTTAATGGTAGTTCTGCAATCAGCTCCACTGTGTGTCAAATCAGAGGGAACCATTATTGAATTTTAAAAGGCTGAATTACTGTGTTGTTTGTATTAAATCTTAATGCCGTTTTGGATAACGGTAATGTTTTCCCTTGGAGGTATGTACTGGATTGGGTTTCTGCTCCTGAATATAAAAACCAAACAGGGTTTCGGTGGAACTGCTTGAATTCCAATTTTAAAGGGGTGAGATGTATCCAAAAGTAATTTCAAACCTGTCGTAAATGAAAGAATACATTTCCCACGTTGGATATAGTGTTACAGTGCAGCCCATTTTATGAATTAGGAAAATTTAATGGTGCAATGTAATGGAGTTAATTACAAAAAATAATGTGCGGACATGACTGAGTTGAAGGGGAGGAAAAAAAATTGTTTACATTTATCCAGGGCTGGAAAAGGAATGGGAATTGCATTGAACTTGCTTATTTGGAAGAAGTCTTGCTTCCACTGACCACTGCAAGATGTGCTGTGAGCACCATGAGAGCATCATCTTGGGCTCCTCAGGATAGGCTGCGAACCAGCAGATGGGTATGTCTATATTGTGCTTAAACCTTTGAAAATTTGGGGTTGTTATGATTTTTAATTCTCCCTGAGAGACTCACGTCCTTTCGGAGGGTTATGGTGTCCTAGACTGATTGTGCTGCTAGCCTCTAGCCATTTCTAAGCNGCAAACGGGGCCGGCTCCTGTCCAGCTCTGCACCCCCAAGTCCTTCTCCGCAGGGCTCTCTCCATCATTTTAGCTCTAGCCTACATTCATGTTTTATTGTAAAATAGCTAAACTAAATTAAATTTTTAAAAAATATCTTTTTCCATAAAGCACTTCTGGAGCTGAGGCCATGACTTGCTTGGTCGAAACAAGCCTCCTAGCTCTGGCCAGGTGCCTACTTCTGCTCAATCTGATGCTTTGGAGTTACCCACCTAGTACCAGCAAATAAACAGCCGTGTCAGCCCAAGGTGCAAACGCTCAACTCTTGTGTCAAGAAACGGGGTGAGACAGTGTCTCCACAAGCCCCAATATGCCTGTTGAGAAAGTGGAAAAGCTTTATGGCTTGGCTGCTTGATGTAAGAATTGACTTGTATTCTCTGATATGCTTTGAAGAAAACCGGAGATGCACAGAGAAATGACTAAACTTGATTGTTTCCATCACCTTTTGTGTAGATGGTGGCAAGAGGGTCACCTAGTCTGATTTTTACATTGATTCCCCAAATGCTGTTCAGATGGGGCATCTCAGGGGCAACCAACCCAGTCTCCCCATGCATTTAACTCTGCAAACTAGTCTGGGAATTCAAAATAATTTTTGTAGCTCTTGGTTAAATCAGCATTTCATGGGCATCAGCATCTTTTGGAGGGACGTTATTTGAATTTTTATTTGCTCATGATTTCCCACGGCGAATTCCTGGCTGGTAGGTTTTTCTTATTTCTTCTCTCTAAAGTTATTGACTTGCTCTGTGTGGTTTCTGGCCCAGCAAAGCCTCTCACGTTCAGGAGAGCACTGGCCCATGGCATCACTGCTGAGCTGGGAGAGCTTTGCCGTCTCCCTTGGGCGGTGTGTGACAGCAATAGATATAATGGACTCATTTGGATAATTTAGTACTTGCTCAGTGTATCTGGTTTCTCTAGTGACACTCTGACGTTCATGCTTGACTTCCCCACCTCTCAGATAATAAATGAAAGAGGTTTCACCTTGTTGGCAGCACTGGCTTTTGGCCCATTATCTTTGCTGACATTGTATACTTGAGAAATTAAATTACCTAGTTTCCTGGCTAGCTCCCTAATGAATGCCATTAATTAATATGTTTTTCAAAGGAGGAGGTGTTTTTACTCTTAATCCATGAAAGAATCTCTTTCCTTGGCAAGTTATTTGTGCAGGTGGGAATGGTTCAGTCCCTCTGTGCTTGCCTTTGCCCCAGCATGTCCCATGGGCTTGTGCATGTGGCTCTGTTCCCCGGGGAAATGCTGCCTGGGGAAGTAGGAAAGTGAGAATTTCTCAGCGAAGTACAAGTGAAAAGTGCTAGCTGATCCTCCCTCTCTCCTCCATCTTCTCTTCTGCATCAGTCTCTAGTCCATTGTGAGCAACCTCTGCCCTAGAAGGACAGCAGACAGTTGATGTTTCTGTCTTCTTGACCTTGCCGTTCCTCACACTCAACATTTTGGGGTTTTTTTTGTGCACAGCGCAGTCACCGTTTGCTCTTAGGTCTTCCTCAAGCTTTTAAAAGAGAAGGCAGGTTCGGATGAAGCAATTTGCTGAAGACTTGTCCACTTCAGTGCTCCTTAAATGTGCCCTTTGTCCTGTAGCTTGTTTTACACCACCTTTCAGGGGAAGGTCTAGTCCCAGGAGCAGCCAGGTTAATGAATACGATGATTATCTCTGCAGGTGATTGACCCATGTAGCGAAGATGTGCTGATCACGATGCAACTGGAAGATGAGTGGAAATGCAGCCTGGTCCTTTAATAGGAATTATCAGGAGGCTGTGGATCCAGTATTCCCCTTTTCTTTTTTCTCTTTAAAAGCCCCCTCCCCAGGGGAAGTGGCGTACACATGGGTATAGGTTTTTTAAGCCAAGCTGGGGTGAGATGTGAAACATGCACACCTTGGAGAACAGGGATGGCTTTGGTGGTTCTTCTGGATGGAGAAAAAGGTGCTGAGCTAGGGATGAAGAAGGCCAAGCCTGGGGTAGTGGGTGCTGGGATGGCTGTGGTGTCCATCTGTTCTTGCTAAAGATAGCACTGTAGTGAGAAGGAGGAAGCTCAAGGTGTTGGAGATATTGGGCTGGGATGATGCCTGGCCTCCACAGCAGACAGTAAGTTCAACGGGGTGGTATGGAATGGCTTGATATGGGCTCAGATTGTCAATTCTGAGCTTTCCCAGTGCCTTGGCAAGGGAGAAGTTGAATAGGACCTGGTGCTGCAGCTCATTTCTTAGGCTGCAGAGGCTGGCAGCTGGGCAGGAGCGAGCAGAGCAGTGCTTGGGCTCTGCCGGGAGAAGCAGCCACAGGAGCGTAGGCAGCAGTGACATGCTGTGTGTCACTGGGGTAGGAGCAAAGCTCTCAAGTTTGCTCAGATCTGCTGTGCTTCGGGTGGCGCTTCAAGCATTGACAGATCCCATTGACTTCAGTGTTTCTATTCATGCTTTAAATCTCACGGTACTCAATACCTTGGAAAACTGAACGCCTTTGGTTCTTCACCCCTACTGCAGTGCCTGAAGACAGCTGCTTTTCTCCTCACATCTTCTGCTTAGTTCCCTTCTTGTTGTGATCTGTGGTGTTCTTTACTGGGTGTAAGAACAGTGTCCTTTGAAACACTTAAAGCTGATGTGAATCACAGTCTTTTTAAGGAATTATGGATTTTATAGACTTCTGGCAGAACAGAGATGTCAAAAAGTTTTAGAATGCAAGGAGAAAGGTAGATCCCTCCTGGGGAAAACTTAAAATAACTCCTGCACAAGATGATGAAGGAGTTTCGCCATCGGCGGGGATGTTCAGTGCTTGGTACAGCAATGGACGGTGCTCTGAACACCTCTTCCCACTTTTGGTGGCCAGGCTAAAGCATACTATGGTGTAAAGGAATACATGAATTAGCCTTGCGGCTGAATCTTTCATTCTTTTGGTATCAGCGGGACTTGAAAAGTTAGTCTTCAGGGAAAAAGCCTCTTCAATATTATCAGTTGTAGCTAATGCCTTATCTAGGGCTGACTGTACAGCCAGTCTAAACAGAAATAATGTCCTTTAAATTCTTTAGCTGATAGTCTAGTCCCTTGTGTGTTGGAGGGTATCTATGTACACTTGAAATTCCTGATCTCTGTGGGTCTTATTTTCTTATCACTTCGCTAAGAGGCAGTCGGAGAAGCAGGGCAAAAAAAGCTCCTTTGCTGTTTTCCTGTGTTTCAGAACTGCCTCGAACAAGAAGGCTTGGATTGCATTCTTCCCAAACCCATGTTGCACAACTGCTTTGGTGACAAAGTGTGGCTTCTCAGCTTTGAATCCCCTCTGTTCATGCAAAAAGCCGCAAATAGAGCTTTTATTTTTTTAAAAGAGATTGCATTTTCTGAGCACATGTAGGCTCAGCTTGACTTTCTAAGGACACATAATTGCAGCCATAATCACAGTTCAATCTATTTTTAATTGTCTCTAATGAATTCTTAGCAGTGCTTAAGCCTTGTGAATTAAATTGGTAAAAAAGAAGAGCACCTCTTTCACCTTTTTCACCTGTTTAGCCAGCCTTGCACGTGTGTTCTTGTAAGGGCTCTGTTTTGCACCGGCAGCGTTAAGATGCTGTTTCCTGCCAGACTTGTGGCTTTAAAAGCAACTGATGATTGTGAATAAGCCTTTATAGATTCTTGCACGTATAACTTGCCAGCTGTGGGTACCTGGAGCAGATCCTATGCGTCTGGCAGGAGCCTTCAAATCAGTGGTACCACAACCCCCAGGGAACAGTAGACAAGGGTACTGCACTTTCCCAGCACCTCTTTTATTTCCATCAGAAGGGTCATCAGGGTAAAAACCTCTGGGAAATGCTTGGCTGTTGAGCCTCCACTGAACTCTGTGCTCCTGCATCTCCTCTGGCACCTGAAGCTGGGTAAGCAACATTTAATGCCCGTGTCCTAGGAGGCGCAGTTGAACTCCAGGTGGTGCCAGGGATGTTGGTGGCGTCTGTGGTCCAGCGTCTGCTTGTTCGGGCTCGTTCTTCGTTGTGGAAGAGTCCCACAAATCCCAGTCATGACGTGGATTCAAGACCCCCAACTTTAATTGCCTGGTTTTCAGAGAGTTAGTATATGTACATTCTGGTTTTTAATTTTTACTTTTTTCCAGGCAAATTCTGTTAGGAGCCCTCATGCTTTACTCCTGTTTTCAAGGCTTTTTCTTATGACCTTGAGTAAACCAGTTCTGCCAGTCCTGAGCTTGAGATGGCGACAGGAGCTGCTGTTTGGAGGCTTTTGAGGACTCAAGGTCTACGAGAGTGACCCTGCTGATGGATGTTTGCACATCCCAGGGACCACGAGCTGCTGCTCCTCTCTTTGCGAGACCCACCGCCTCTGACTGAGTTTTGCTAGGGAAATATTTCTCTTGTCTAAACCTCGTTTTACCAGCAGAGGCCGTCATGCTCATACGCTTGGAGACAGCGAGCTCCCACTGAAGCCCAGGGACATACTAAAACCTTCCCAGCCTGTCCGTGAGATGGATTGGACTCTGTACCCCAGTATCCCCAACCCCCTGTCGCCAAGCTGTTGGGCTGATGGGTTTGCAATGCAGATGCAGATCTTGTTACTTGAGTTAAAAAATAAAAAGCAGTGAGTAGCCAGCTGGGTCTGGCAGAAAAAGCAATGCTCTTGGTAGGCACCATGAGGTCTGATTAAATCCCTAATGACTGGCGCTGCAACACCAGCAAGTGGCTCCCCCAGCACTTCATCTGCCCAGCCTGGTGTAACCTGGTGCATTTCTCGTGGACAAGGGAGAGAAATGAAATGACTCTGTTAAAGGAATTATTTGATATTTATCTCTGTGGCGTTACATACATTTGTTTTCTGAAGGACCAAGTGTATATATATGTATATGGCGTGCGGGGCTTCAGGGAGTATTTCCAAGAAACTGTACAGAGATGAGGGTAGGTCTTGTTATACTGCCAAGTGTATGCGCAGAAAAAAATATGAATTCCTGCAGTACCAAAACTGAGGCTGCGCCCTGGGCTGCTGGTAGGTGCCCTGGGCAGAGACTCACATGCCTCAAAACCCCCTGAAGCTCTGGCACCTGTAGTAATTCAGCTGGAGTTCAAGGATACCCTTTTTTTCCTGGGTTATACCCCAACCTGAACTCCACAGAAGCAGTAGGGGAGGCAGACTAAAAGAGCTGGTTCATAAAGCATCTGGAAAACTATTTTACCTATATCTGACTTGCGTCTTGCTGTCTGTCCTTCACAGCCAGCTTCTTTGCCCTCATTTCCATGGGATGTGTGGGTCACCAAAAGAGGATCTAAATACAGACCCTGCATGTGGACACCATCTTTTTTTTTAAGTTGACCCTGGAAAGTTCAGTGAGGATGACAGGCTTTTCTAACCGTAAGTGAAAGTCAGCATGCATTGAAAAATAACCTCTGCTGAAACAAGAGGCTCCGCTGCATCTGGCTTGGGAAAGAGACCAGAACCAAGGTTTCTTTGGGATATGTCAGCTGTGTTTCATGGTGCCTAGGTCCAGGACATCTGGATTTTACAGTAAGAAGTGCAAAACTGGAACCACATAGTGGAGAATGAACTAACTGAAAGTTGTGTTCATACCTTGCCTAATATTAATCTAGAAATTATTATTATTAATAATAATCTCATTACCTAATAGTGGGATTGTTCCAAGTTAGACACTGTACAGGTTTTAGCATCCCAAGCAAAGAAAGGTTGCAGGTGAGCTAGGACCTCAAAGGCCAAATTCTGACCTCTTGTACTCCACCAAATCTGTCTTAATTCAAGAAGCCACCCTGGGCTTATAGTGCTCTGGTGGTTTCTGGTCTGAGACTTCCTGGGAGGGAGGATTTGGGGAATCTCCTGCTGAATGCGGGTAAGAATATAAACCCATATAAATACTGTTGACAGTTTTAACTAATGGTTCTCACCAATAGCTTGGTTGCTTTCCCAGTAGTTCTTTATGCACCAATAAACCCCATTGTTCTTCTCCCAGCTGTTACTCACGAAAAGAACAAAAGCAAGCTGGAGTGTTCTCATTTAATTAAAACAGACGAAGGAAGCGTGTAGAGCAAAGTTTGAGTAAGACATGGTAAATATCTCTTCACCTCCATCGTTTTAACCCATTTGAGGTACGAGGATGATTTATTTCTGGTTTATACCTGAGGTCTGTCTCTGCTGCACCAGGAAAAAGCAAAAGTGCAGGGAAACGGAATCTCTCAGTGCAGGAGGGGGAAAAGGCATTTCTTCAACCCCACAGCTCTGCTCTCAAAGGCAGGTAACTTACTATGGGGGTAGGGGTAAGCAGGTATTAGGAAAGCTATTTTAGGGCTAGAAGGGACCAATCTCTCACCTGGATGACTTGTCCTGAGTAATCATGATGCTGCCTTTTGGCCTTAGGTGTTGATCTGTAAGCATCTTGCTGCACAGAGCTGGAACTGTTTGGAGTAGCAGCACTCAAGGATCTGATATGGTGAAGTGTTTACGTTGAGAAAGCGTTAACAAAGATATGAGCTGTGCTCTTCTGAGAGATCCCGTGGTTTTTTATTTTCATTTTTTCTGAAGGCGTGTTTTTGTTCTGTTCTGTGGGATTTTTTTTGTTGTTGTTTTTGTGGGAAGGGACGGCTTTTCTGCAGACAAAACCTAGGTCTAGCTGCCAGTTTCAAGCTGAAATGTTTGTGCGTGCGATTTCAGCTGTGGGCTGATGGCTGTGCCAGAGAGAGGAAAGGTAACAGTTATGAATATACTGCACTGCAAAGCATCTGTCTGAGAAAATGTGCTGCATCATCAAATATCACTGCAGAATCCCTGAGCGCCTCGGGACTGGCAATATCCATGTGTCTGGATGATGCCTTCGGAGCAGTGCGCTCTTGGTGCCTGCAGAGCCGGCGGTCTCAGAAGTGCCATGCGGAGATGCACTACATGCCTTTCTGTTGCTTTCTAGAAAACAAAGACCTGAAAGTAAACAGGTGATTTGAGGCATGGTGCAGATACTGTGGTGCTGATGTCCCAGGAGTTTGGCAAGTGAGAACTGTATCATAAGGAGGGACAGCGATAGATATTTATTTATTTGGTTATTTATTTATTTTTTCTTTATGATGTTAAGACCTTGGAAAAGCGATTCTTGTGTTTCACACCAAACCTGTGCCTTAACCTACTTGGAACCTGTCCAGGAATAATTCACTTTAGGCTGCAAAATAGAAAGCTTTCCATTCGGCAACAGAGACCATTAAAAATACAGTGCTTTTAAAGAATTTTTATTCACATTAAGTTATTGGAGACAGGTGTCGAACATCTGATAAGGAGGGTGGGATGGATCCCCATCACCTCTAGGTCCTCTGGGCTTGGTGCTCCTCATCCCCTCCTGTCCAGGGCAATTCTGCTGCCATCCTGCTTGGGCTGCATATCCTACCATTGAAACATTTGTTCCTCATGTTCCTGATAACCCACCACCGATGCCATCCTCCCCTTCCAGGCTGGCTTCTGGAAACACTCGGGTGTATCTAGGAAGGTTTTCAATCATGTGCATTAAAGACTTAGCATGGCCAAATCCTCTGACTTATCAATACTTACGGTGTCATTAACTCGGGCAGCCTACCATCAAGCAAATCAGGCTTAATTTATCATTAGAGGAAGCTGTGGACTGAGCTACCCCGCGGGCAGGGCAGGTGGTAACAGGAGGCTCTGCATCATCAGGCTACAGTCCTGCCATAAATTCAGCTCTTGCTTCTTCCATCAAAGCGATTTAGAGCCAAGCTGACTGCCCTGCTTGGTTTACGTATGCTTGAGATACATCAGAGAAATTCAGCGTGGTATTCTATACCACAACTTTTAATTAAACGTCATTTTCTATGAAAAAACACCCATCACAGCACCTTTGAAGAAGAAGAGATCAATTTTCTTCTTTTCTCTTCCTGTTCTCGGTTAGACTTTAAATCATCTGCTCCTGACTGCAGCTGAGATTGACTCAGTCTGGTGGTGTTTGTCCTTCCTTTCCAGAGCCTCTGCAGGGCTGGTTGCCAACCCAGGTTGAACAGTTGGGGCCGTACACTTACACCGTTGTAGGGCTTGGCCTACGACTTCACTGGTGGCTCAGGTGGAAGGAGAGAGGTTGAAGGATGCTCAGTCCCTTCCCGTGTCCTGCTGGCATATCTACCTCTTGGCATTGGACTGAAAGCCCTGTTGCTTGTACTAGATGTTAGATGAGCTCCGTGCTGACATCCCTAGGCACAAGCAGGGTGCTGGGAATGCTTCGTGCTGTGGTGTCCTTCCAACCATGATGTTACACCATTCATTTTTCCCATCCTCCACCTACCTCAGCTGTCAGATTGGTATATTTGTGTTGGTGCCCCATTATTAATCTAAGTTTTATTTCTTTTTGGTTGGCCAAGATGGGCTGTTATAAGGGCACCTTGTGCAATGCACATTTACTGTCTTCCTCTGACTGTCATATTTATTTATTGAGCATTGATTTTCAGTATGGTTGGAGGTGCAGGACAGTAACAGGAGGATGGAGGAGATGGATGCAGGAGTACGTTGCTGATGCTACGAAAATCTCCAGACAGAGATTCTGGAGGTGTTTGGGGTTTTTGGTCACTGTCCTGGCTGGTCAAAACAAAAAAAACCTCAACAAGCCAAACAGAAAAAGCCACAAAAAAATTCCTGGTAAAGTTGAGACCTTTGTTATC
The DNA here is from genome assembly GCA_013389965.1 of Todus mexicanus. NCBI lineage: Eukaryota > Metazoa > Chordata > Aves > Coraciiformes > Todidae > Todus > Todus mexicanus. Next base: position 11,354 of record WEIS01009933.1, on the reverse strand, counting down.
AGTAAGGCGATCCTGACACCATGAATAATGGAAAAGAAATGCAGACCAGTGCGATATGGTTGCTTGGTGGGTCTCCTTTTTCACTTGCCCATCTGTCTTAAAACACATGACTGGATAACACTAAGTAATTTTTCATGAGGTCTCTGAAGCTGCTATGTATTATGAGGAGGAGAAATGCCTCTGTTTTTCCTCATCCTGAACCAGCATGTGAAGGACAAGATGTGACTTAACCACGTGCCCTCATCTGACCAATTTTCCAGGGAGCTACAATGTTGATTGGCACATCCTGATACCGTAGACCCAGATTGTCAACTGACCCTGAGTGGAGGCTGAGACACCTCTGAAAAAAAAAGAGGAAGTTCTCAGCACAGACCAATGAATAAATAATAATAACGAAAAGGAGAAACCCCGAAGACCTGGAGAGACAGAAGAGAGAGGAAAGTGCCTCAGTCAAGGAGGTGAAGGAAAGTAGGAAGAGTCAGAAGAAGGTGAGCTGTCAGCACCTGTGGGTTGGGAAGGACAAGGGACTCCAGAATATACCTACGTTGAGCTGGTGAGGAGGAAGGACACAGTGAGATGAGAGCAGCTCTGCTCTAGGCAGGGAGAAGTGGGCTAAAGGACTTTGGCAATTGGTGAAGGATCCAGGGTAGGTGGCAGAAGTGAGGTTACAGCAATGATAGAGTGTTGTTAAAAGAGGAGGGGTGAAAAACAATGACATGAAAGAAAAGACCAAAAAGAACGAAGTAGAAGAGGAGGAGGAGGAGGAGGAAGAGGAAGAGGAGGTAGTTGAGGAGGCAGTTGAGGAAGACGGGGAAGATGAAAACCAGGAGAAGAAAAGCAAAAAGAAATCAAAGTCTGAGGACTTGGAGATTGATGGGGAAGTGAAGAAAAAGAAAAAGAAAAAAACAAAGAGAAGAGAATATAGCAGTGAAGATGAGGATGACTATGAGCGCAGGAAGAAAAAGAAGAAGAAAAGAAAAAAAAGCAAAGAAAAGAAGAAAAAGAAAGGTGACAAGTCCAAGAAAGGAAAGACAGATGAGAATTTTCTGGAGATGTATGAGCAGGAGCTTCGGGACTATCATTCGGACTCCTCTAATGCAACAGAAGATGAATACAACAAAAAAAAAGGTCAGCTCCATAATTTCTCCCCTCGCCTCTCGAGCAGGCTGTTATACTGTTGGCCTTGCTGAATCCCATCTTGGGACCCTTTCTGGGGGGTGTAGCCACTTGTCTTTCCTTTGTGGGGGATATTTCCAATTAAATAAAAAATTTTACTGTGTGAGGTGGCACCAACAGGCTGTGTCTGAATTAGCTTTCCAGTTTATGAAGTTGTTTTGCTGTGTGCATGGTACCTCTGTAATTACATTCTCCTAATTAATATTTGCTTTGTGGTGCCATTCAGAAGCTTCAATCACCAGCTGCAGACAGGCTGGACACGGTCCAGAGAAGGGTCACAAAGATGGTCAAAGCACTGGGAAGCTGCCGTATGAGGAAAGGCCGAGTGAATTGAGTTTGTTCAACCTTGAGAAAGAAAGAAAAACTTAGGGGAGACCTTATCCTGTTCCAGTATTTAAAGAGTGGATGCAAAGAATATGGAGGCTCCCTTTTTACAAGGAGTCACATAGAGCGATGGGTAAAAGTTACTTCTGGGGAGGTTCCAATGGATGCCAGGTGAAAATTTTTCGCAGGAAAGACAATCAGCTGTTGGAATCCTCTCCCCAGGGAAGTGGTAGAGTCCCCAGCACTGGACACTTCTAAGGTTTGGCTGTCAGATGCTGGGCCTGCTTGTCTAGGTGGTGCTTTTAACAAGAAAGGCTGGACCAGGTGATTCTTGAGGTCCTGTCTCCTACCTGGTCCCTATTCTATGATGACTCCCTTTGTGTAAGCAAGGTACTTAGAAAAGATGCACAGTCCTGCTCAAGCGTATGCAGCAGGAGTGTGCTGGTGATTTGAGCAAACAGATGAGCAGGCAGTGGACCTCTTAGGATTGATATTGAGGCAGGAGATCTGACTGAGATCACTCTGACTGTTACAAGTAATCAAATAGGCTGGGGAAATATTGCTACTCATCTCTACAACCTTAATACTCGGTCGGTACAATAAATGCATTTTATATGCACAGGGTACTTTAGTTCAGGGAATGGTGAGCTCTGCAGCGACGTAAGGTTTAGATGATGCGCTCAGTTTCATTAGAAGAGCAGGGTCTGGAGAAGGATTACAACCATCTGCCTAGAAACATCTAGATAGCTTGTGTGAAAATGCTGCACTGGAGCACTGTACCTTCTGGGTGGCAGCTGGTAACCATCCCTTTCTCCAGCAAACCTGCAGCCCTGTGGCAGAGGGGTGAGGAAACTGCGAGGTGAACATCACACGCAGAAAAGGCCCTCAGTAGGTAGGAGGATGCTCTCGGGCACAGTGAGGTTATCTCCTTACCAGAGAGGTGGGCAGCAAAGAGGTAATGGGCTGCTGAGGGGTGACGCCAACTGCCCACTCCCTGTGCAGCTGGATCTTGGCATGACTGGGGCAAGGCAATCTCTCATCACTGCGGCTTCCCCATCAGTTAATTAGAGTAATGACATGTCTTGTAGGTGGCAAACTGGAGAAGCGAACAAGCCTAAGGAACCTTGTAAAGCACCTCACGCTTGCGGTGTGGCTTTAGGTTAACTGTAACTGATGGTTTCTCTAATGGTGCTGTATGGCTGTAAAGGGAAAAGAAAAATGATTCCATTGCTCTGAAGCACAGGAGAAGAGAAGCCTTCCCATATGCTCAGTGTTTAGGACACACACAGAACCTACACCATTTGTGATGGCTCTTTATGGGGAGAAAGGTCGTCTCCTCCTATACCACATTTTTTTAATATAGTAGAGGAATAGTAACTGTTGCACTTTCCAAAGAGATATTCTAGCAAGAGGTTGTAATAGTCTCTGCATAGTCTTCTGCTTAGTTTCTCTACAGTTTCTGCAAGGGAGGTAATTGGAAGATAGAAGGAAATGTTGAGACACTGGGAGATTAATTAAGTGGAACTTGATTTGTATAGTCCTTATCACAAACCAAAAGACTTGTCCAAAACCTGCAACACTTATTATCATGACAGTCCCAGGACCTCCAAGAAACTTTGCCATGCAGCTGGAAGTCCCAAGGGAGAGCCACTGGCTAGTCCCTGGGAAGGCTCCTCCTTGAGCTCTGTCCCAGGATTTCGCACCCTCAGTTTCCAGATATCTGTGGAAGGAAGTATGTGAGGGAAGAAGTAGAGGGCAAGGGAGAGGAGAAGGGGTTTGGGCAGGACTCTGAGGCTTTCCACCCGTGAAAACCTGCTACTAGGCCATTTGCCACCAAAACCCAGGTACAAACTTTAACTGCCCTATTCTCTTGCTTGAGTTTCAGCCATTCCCTCTGCCATGCACTGTCCTATTTTTGACCCAAAAAAGCCATTTTTTTGGGTGTGTCTTAGAGGCCACTGCTGCTTCTCTCCCAAAGGACCATTGAGTGGTTGTTGCTGGTCAGGCTTTTGAGAAACATGTAACCTCTGCAAAGAGCCTCCCAGAAGCTATGGGGTTGTCAGCTGCCTTTGGTACTGGTGAATATTCAGTAGAGATGCATTTCAGTCCACAAGCTGTGATTCCTTCTGCTGTTCAAAGTAAAGAGAGATGTTGTAAATGTTTTATAAGCATGGAGTCAGTGGTGCCTGTGTCATCCGGTGTCCTCTTTATCTCGCTGAAGTAGCAAACAGGAGAAGGGATCCCCCCCATCACATTCGGTCGATGACTGAAGAACAAGGCAAATCCAGCTCCTGGGGACAGGAAAACAAAAGATATCGAGTGACTGTGAGATAGTGTATCTGAGAAAATTATAATGGAGAGAGCAGACGTTTTTAACTAAATTGCAGCTGTTGTCCATTCCTGTGATCCTGGTGTTAATGACATTAGTTATTTATTAATAAGTATTTGCAAAGTTACTTCTCCAACACAACACAGAAAGCTCCAGAGAGACCCAGTTGCATCCTTTCAGGAGTTGAAGGGGCCTGGCAGAAAGATGGAGACAGACATTTGAGCAGGGCCTGTTGAGACAGGCCAAGGGGGGATGGGTTGGAACTGCAAGAGGGAGATTTAGAGTGGAGAGAAGGGAGAAATTGTTGGTGCTGAGGGTGGGGAGAGCCTGGCCCAGGTTGCCCCGAGAGGTGGTGGCTGCCCCATCCCTGTCCCCATTGCAGGGGAGGTTGTTGGGGGCTCTGAGCAACCTGCTCTAGTTGCAGATGGCCCTGCTCCCTGCAGGGGGGTTGCACTAGATGACCTTGAAAGGTCCTTTTCAACCCAAACCATCCTATGATTCTTAATTGCCAATAAGAGTGCAAATGTGGCACACTGTGTAATGTAAATTTAATCAGTGAAATCAGTACATTTAAAGTACAGTAAGTATCCAGAGACCGCTCATATAGCACCTTGGCTACCTAAACCATCATTAAAGCTTCTATAGGCACCAGCTACCTGATGTTCAGAGTGGATGTCTGAGACCTGAAACCAATCCTTTGCGAGAAATCCACCTTTTTCTTTCTCCAGACCTTTCTCGCGATATCTCAGATCTTGTCTGTGTTAAGTAAGAAGGAAACTGGTGTGGGTATTTCTCCTTCTGCTCAGGTTTGCGGTCACAGAGCCATGAAGGAAGGGACCAAATGTCACTGTGTCTTTCTTGATCACTTCTACCAAAGCCATAGAGATCTCTGGGCTAATAGGAAGAAAGATAATGTTTCCTTCTCCAAAACTGCTTTGATGCCATTAGCTGAGTCTTCCCTGTACTAAGCTGGTATCTTCTGGGTTTGTGACTCCAGCCCCAAGATATCCACGAGCTGTGGCAGATGGTGGAAAGTTCCCTCATGAGCTGTGTCACTGTAAAATGCTGCTGATTCAGGAGATCTTAGGGCTTCCATCTTTGCATGTCCGTAGCTCACCAAGAGGCATATCTCATTTCAGAAGAAAACAATGGATTTGGGGTCTTATTGATGATAAAATCTTCGTTGTTGTTTTTTGGGTTTTTTTCGTCTTGTCCCTTCTTTTTTTCCTGCCAAGTTTCAGATCTGGGTATTGGGAAGTGTACGTCTTCCCTTTAAAGAGAAACAAATACTCTAGTGGGTCTTCCTTGTCTCCTTGAAGTTTTCGTGTAGCATCTAGTCAGACCTACTGCACTACACTCGCTTCGTCACCATCTCCAGAGCCAAAACTCCCAGGGCTGTTTCATAGAGGACGAAAGATGAGGCTCTTGCATACATGCAACCTCTCAAAGGACAGATTCTCTTGACCATAAGTGAATAGGAAAGCTTAGGTGGCTCATGACGATAAAGACACCATGAAGGTCTGTGAGGAACTTGCACTCCAATGCAAGGGGAGCAAAGCTTGGATTCGCTTTCGGGAGATGCAGTACTTTGAGGTTGCAGTCATCTCTTCCAGGGACAGATGCTGTGCACTTGGCATGATATGTTGCTGGTTTGACCATACTGCACAAAGGGTGGAGCTGGGCTACAGTGGTCTTGGCAGAGCCAATAATAATTACAAAATTAGGAGAGCTACTCAAGAAACGCATGTTTTTATAAACACATTGTCTCGAATGGTGGTGGGAGTAGGGAAATGGCCACTACTGATCTGTAACTAGATATACAAGCTGCTCATAGTTTCTTTTGGTGTGCAGCATCCGTTCTGTTGTGTTATGTTTATGACACCATGTTCCTTTAGAGACTGCAGGAAAGGGTTACACGGAAGAAGCATTCAGGACACGTCAAGTTTATTGATAACTTCTGTTCAATGTAATTTAGCCGTGGAATGGAGGAGGAGGAGAAGTTCTGTGTGTTCACCAGCTCTGTCCCTGTGCTATATACAGAACTGGAGAGATGTATCACATACTTTCATGACAGATGATCATCAGTTGCAAAATCACCTCATCTGTGCCCTGCACCCACTGATCTTCCGAACTGAGGCTTTGATTAATACTCCAGATTGCAAGGAACAAGGACTCCGTCTTTGGAAGACAGATTCTTTTTTTTCGCCTTGTGACTAGAGCTTGGGTTTTAGGCATAAAACATTCAGGAAAGAGTTTTGTGCCAGTGGGAATTTTATGTCTTGTGATCCAGTGGAACACTGGAGAAAGTGGCGTTGCACCTGCCTCGAAGATGTGGTGGATCACATCTGTTTGAGTCTCAGCATTTTCCGTGGCTGCATGAAATACAAATTTTGAAAAGTTTAGATCACTGTTAGAGTTTGCTAGATCAGGAACCATCGCCTTGTGTGACAGAACAAGCCAACAGTACGTGGCCTTAAAGCATCGTAAATTCCAGGAACACTAGCTAACATTTTTTTATGTAGGCACTGGAAAATCTTTGGCCTGGCTGGCAAATACCCCCTGCTGCACACCTATGTAGTTCCACCAGAGAGTTAAAGTGGCCTGGAGGTGTTATCCTGAAATGGGACCTTACAAATTGGAAATGACTAATTAAAATGCTGCAGATGGGACTTTGCAAAGAAAGAATCACAGTGACTCTTCATCTTTGACCTCCGTGGTTGATCACTGACCTGCAGAAGGGCTGCTGCTTGTCATCAGTATGGAAAATCAGTACTGTAAAGCAGATGACTACAAATAAACCTTTCAGAGCAAGCCCTCACTGGTATTTGAAGGTATCTCGCAGATGTCTCCTGTGTGCTCAGCAAGTGCAGGGCTGGGGGTGGGATTAGTGCTTGTGCACTCCCCACCCCTCCCTCTCCATGGGCAGGACCCAGCAGCCCCAAGTATACGCAGAAGCCATCCTTGTTACACACACACGATGGCTCAGCCCAGCTGGCGGCACCAAAAACAGCATCGAGGAACAGCTGTAGGTGCCAGGCTGCCAAACGCGCAGCACAGCTCATGTGCCAGCTGATGCCTGTAAAAGCCACGCATGTGAAGGCTGCAGTTTTACAGTGCTGCTGCTTGCCTCACGCCCAAAATACTTAAACCTTAATGGAATGGCAAGTTCGGTTTTATAACCTTGATTGCCTGTGGCTACTTTTTAGACTGAACCTGAAAGGTTTTTGACCTTTAACAGAAAATATCTGTCTCCGAAGAGAAGCTGAACAAGATATCCCTGAGAAGCAGATGTTAAATGCAGGTTAATATATTCAATTCTATATATGTGTTCCCCCTGCAATTCATGTGTCCCATCAGCCTGTTTTTTGTGGTCTGTAACATCGGAGGCATAAAGCAAAGTGTCGTCTCTGAGGAATGTGACCTTTAGAGGACGCAGGACTAGAACTTGATTACAGTGGAATAAATCAGGAAAATTAGGGGATTTTTTTTTTCCTTTTTATTTTCCTGTTTTTCTTTTAACTCTGAAGAAACTAAGCAAAATTCTTGTGTTTTTAGAAAATCCAACATATTCCTGGGTAGTTTTTAATTCTCTAGCTGCAAAAAGAAAACTGCTTTTGCACACAGCAAAACTCCAGCAGTTCCCTCTGCTGGTGCACCAGATTCCCAGGTTTCAGAATTGCGTTGGTATTTTGAGGTTCATGAGTTTTGTTCCCATTTATATTTTGTTAAATATGTACCTTCCAGGCTGTCCATGAAGCTGTTTATCATCGTGTCTCTGGGTATTTGGACAAGTATCTGAATACTGTGCCTTTAAAATTCCAGATCTACCTCCACCTGGATGGAAACCCTGGGCAGAAAACCATACTGAGCTATAAGAGACTAAGCACAGACAGGTTAAGAAGGGCAAATCAGATTTTTATCCTGGATCAAGTCACTCCTCTGCAATGCCTCAGGTGAGGTGGTTTACTCACCCGAGCCCCAGGAAAGCAGAGACTTGCAATAGAGTTGGTGTTGAGAGCATCTCATCACTGCTGTGATGCTGTGATTTACCAGGGGTTTCTGAGCTAACTGTTGAGGATACAGCCAAGACTTAACTTTCAGATTCACAACATACTTTTTGTTTGATTAAAACCTCCTCTTGGGTGACTATTGCTGCTCCAACAAATATTAGTTTATTCTCGGCAACTTGTGGCGAGGGATGTTTCCCCAAGCATTGTCAGAGGAGGTTTTCTTCTTCTCCCTTTGTTTTTTCTTTCATGCTGGACACTACTGTGCAGCACAGTGTCACAAATAACACTTCAAAACAGCATGAAAGTCATAATTGTGGCTTTTGTTGATGAATTTATGTTTTTCAAGACTCACCAGACATATATCACAAAGCTTGTCGTTGCTGTAATTGGATGTGGCTGTTAAAAACTCCCAACCTTTTTGGCACTTCACCGCCTCGTGTTCAGATCCTCTGTATTTTTCCACATCAGTTTTGTATCTTCCATTTTATAGACATCTGTATCATCACAGTATCTCTGTCAGACTTGCTGTACGAGCTGCAGGTGTTAATTAAGGAGATATTTGCTAAGAAGGAAGAGGTAGGAGGTGGGATGGCCGTAGTTCCTATCCATTCGTATTTGTTTTCATTTTTTTAAAAATGCTTTTATGTTTTAAGGTGCTATCTGGTTAGTAGTAATTATCTGTCATGATTACGTCATGGAGTTGATTAATTCATAACGACGGCTAACAACATGGGTGTACGATATTGGATTACTGAAATAATCTTCTGAAAGGAAATGGTGGATTCCCCTGCAGTTGGACAGTTTTAACAGAGCTTGACAGAGCGCTGGGCCAGCTCGCTTAAACTATGGTTTCTTACCTTGAAAGGTTGGACTAGATGATCCTTGAGGTCCTTTCCAACCTGGTATTGTACAACTCTACGATTCTAAATATAGGTAACACACATACCTTGTATTTATAATAAGCTTCTGACAAGTATCAGCCCCTGCTTACGCCACATATCAGTCCAAAATACAGCTGGAAATTTGGTCTCAGGAGCAAAAGGCACTAGTTCCTCAGCTGAGAGCTGTCAAGGGCATGGTGCTACCCTCTACCCTGCAAATGATGTGCCCTCCGTGGGGCAACTGTCCCTGCTTGCGGCATCGTCTTGTCCTTGCCTACCAGTGGCTTTGTCAGCTGTTGACTGCTGAACACAATTCTGCTAGACTCTCTGCCTCAGGCCAAATAGGTTTGAAACATGTCATTTTCTCTGCAAAACCAACCCAACCTCTCCCCAGAAACAAACTGTGAGAAATATCTTGCCTTGCTCACGGCAGGGAGCATCCAGCATCCAACACCTGCAACACCTCCAGGACACGGAGGTGCGGGGGTCAGCAAAAAATAAGTTTGATGAAATTGCTCTTCCTCATACCCGGATACTGGGGGTGAGGGCTGGCAGCAAGGAGAGCTCCTCTTGTTGGTCTTGGTTGTCCTGCTGCCTAGACAGTGAGAAGAAAGTGGGGTTCTTGTTTGAATCTAGTGATGTGACAGACCGCTGGAAATTACTTCCAGTAGTGTTCTGCAGACACATTGCTCTACCACAGACTTTGCTCAGCGCTGCAGGTAAAATCAGTATCGTATTTTTACCCAGGCTGCACTACACACTTCCCATCAGACAGTGATGTCTGATATTCTTGTCCACAGCTGTAATTTAGAGACGCCCTGTGTCCTGGCAGTCCTTCCCTGTCTCCAAAAGATAATGAAAGAAATGGAACAGGTTTTGCTTGAAAATGTTCCTCTCCCCTGAGGCACAGTGTTTTCCTCCAGTGCAGTTTAAACTTGAATAACAAAGATCTCGATTGCTAAGCTAATTCTACTTTGCTGTTCCAGCAAAGAGCTAAGATGTTTTTTTCTTTCTGGTGCTAAGGCAAAAGCACTTTTAAGTGATAGCTGGGGCACCAGATGAGTCAAGCTTGGCTTCCTACTGTGCAGGAGAATGAAATGTTGATTTTGCAATAGCTGATGAAGTAAAACAAACTCCAAAGCACAACTACTCTGCCTGTGGGAACAGGCGGGACAGTATTCAGCTTTGGATCTTTATTTTCAGAGATAAATGATGTTTCAGAGCTCAAGATAATGCTATTTGTGTGTACTAGTGGTAAATTTGAGGGAAACTTCCGTAACTCATGTCCATGAAGTGTCTCAGAATGCAAAATACTATTAATTCTGCTGTTCTTTGTATAATCTAAGAATAGAAAAATGTATAACAGTGTGCAACTGGTCCAAATATCCACAGAAAAAAATCCCTCTCTTTTACTTTGAATAATTAATTTGGCATCCATGTCGGACTCAAAAGCTGCTTTTGCTAAAGCATATAAAGAGCAAAAATCTCTCATAGTGTGTGAGGCCCAAATCTGTTCACAATTTTGCCAATACGGATCCAAAGTCATTGTGCTCAAGTCAATGGAGCTAGTCAGGATTTGCCCCAGAGTGAATGAGAGAAGAATTTGACTCATTTTGTGTATGACGAGAGATTATTGCCCAAATTGTGGATAAAAATTGTGGATAAAAACAAACAAGCGCTGGTTTCAAAGGCTGGTCTTCACGGTGGGTAAAGGATGCTCCTGATAAACCTGCAACCATAGCAAGTATTTAACTGGTGTGTTCGCAGAGCATCATTTTGGCAAACATAATCCGTAACAACCAGCACAGACCCTTAAGAACTTCCAAGTATTTCGCATAAATGTCAAGGTACTCTTCAGGTGCTCCAAGACAGACAGACGCTGAAGTGCTTCAGTAGGAGACAGAGTGATTGCTGCTTTGCATGAGTCAACATTAATTGAATATTGAGAATAATCAGCGAATTCCCAACTGGAAACACGGTGAAGTGCAAACAACCATTACTGATGCTGAGGTAAAAGCATCCTACTAAGTGGATGCATCTGAAGCCATAGTCTCAAAGCGGTTTGTTCTGGTTCGGTTTTATAACCAAGATGAAGATGGCACCTTGTTGGTTTCTGCCACTGCTTTAGCATCGGGGGGCTTAGTTCTTGCTCGCCTTGTGCATGCAGACTGGAGATACGTATTTGAGAGAGCCAATTGTGTTGAGGGAGATGATGGGCATGGTGTGTAACGTTACGTGATAAATCAGCTTGGAGAGGAGCAAAAGAGATACTGGAGGGTGGCAGGCTGCCTCCAGGACACTGGTGCTTCTGTGCACACTGGGATGTTTCATGTCGCAGACTCACAGGATCGCTATGGTTGGAAAAGACCTTTAAGATCATCAAGTCCAACCATTATCTAACTCTACCAGGACCACTACTACACCATGCCCTTAAGCACCATATCTAGACAGCTTTAAAATACATTCAGGGAAGGTGATTCAATCGCCTCCCTGGGCAACTGGTTCCAGTCTGTGATAACCCTTTAGGTATAGAAATTGTTTCTCATGTTCAACCTAAATCTTCCCTGGTGTAACTCGATGTCATTTCCTGTTATCCTATCAATTCTAACTCGTGAGAAGAGACCAACACTCACC
>WEIS01009930.1:80385-105727 GCA_013389965.1 Todus mexicanus | reverse complement strand
TATCCAATGGATTTAGTGCTTGTTTCTGTTCATGAATTATGCACAAGTAGACATATTTTAGCAATGTATTCATTGTTTGAAATTGCTCAGCAGCCACTTTATCTGGAGACGTTTCTGCCAATAGGAATAGCCTTGGTGCAGTTTGCATCTGGTTTCTCTTTGCTTGGGGGCTTTGTGTTCTGTAGTGGGTCACTGAAATACTGTGGTGTTTCTGCTTCCTGGAATTTTATAGAAAAAAATGTTGATTGTTCTGGAATATGTAGTAGTTACCTAAACTTGCTGGAGAAACCTTTCTTGATCTTCAGGGATGGGTTTTTTGCTTGAGGAACGGCCCCGTTGCAAATAGCTCAGCAGTAGAGAAGGAACCTCAGCAGTACTTGCTCAAACATCCATCCCAAAAAGTGAATAAAACTTGTGTGTCCAAATAAAGTGTGGTTCAGAAATGATGAAACAGGCTCAGGAGAGCTTAGTTCCACTGCTTAGATCTTGACTTGAGTTAGATGCAGAATAATTCCAGTATGCGTTTAAGTGACAGCCTTATCTCGAGCTTTGGGGTGGTGTGGGGTTGAGCTCGTAAAATTCCTCTTGGAGCTCTTCCAGCTTGCATAAAATACTTGTATAATATAAGGGATGATCCTCTGTCATGGGATATCTTTCCTGTCTCTGCTACGATTAACTTGGAATTACTTATACAGGGGAGAAATGTTGCTGAGAGGGATGTAATGTTTGGAGATGACTGTGCACACCCACTGATGCTCCTTGTCCCTGGATGATGTGTTTGTGTCGTTATCTTGCCGCACACATACTGGTGTGTAACAAGCTTTGTTGATGACATCCGACTCCTTTTCAGACCAAAAAATATAGATAGTACTTCAGAGTATAGAGCCCCTAAATTATCCATTAAGATGTTCTGGTGTGTCAACCTCTCAGTTGAAATGTCTCGGGGCCACTCTGTTTTTCCATTACAATCCTCTCCTCTCCTGTGCAGACCTATTCAGAAGAGACAGAATGAAGCCACAAAACTTTCTCTCCTTCTGAAGCTGCTGTATAGACCAGCCTGTTAATCAGGCATTTACTTCTGGGCATCTCAGGTGATTGACAAGCTTAGTTGCTTGGAGTAGAGGTGCTTTGTGCTGCCCAGTGGTCGCCTGGCTCCACGTTTGCCTTCCTGAATAAATCATGCCTTCTCCTTTTTGTATGACATGTTCAGTCCCATGATTTAAGAGCTTTAACGTATAGCTCTTGTTTGTTCTTGCTTTTGTTAATAACTAATCATGAATTATCCATGAATGGGCTAATTAGGCATTAACCATATATTATATACCAACTGAAGAATCAGATCCTTCACAGACATCTATGTAGGTAAGAACTCTTTGAAATATCCCTGGGCGAGGAATGTCTGTAAATATTAGGGAAGATCTTGCAAATTCAGGCCTGCAGAGCAGTTGGGGCATAGCTCAAAAATCAAACCAAGTCATACATGGAATGAATGCCTTGTAGGGAAAAAAGGGATGATCCCAAATGATGCAAATGGAGAAATATGAATCAAGATTTTGGTAACTTATTATCCTTTTAGAAAGTACAACATTACTGGAACTGATTTTTGGTTTTGATGTAAAACTTTGAATGAAGCTCAGATAGCAAGAAGTGCGGAATAGAAAGACTGCCCATGTGTTGTGAGATTATTTGTGGATTCTAATACTATGACTTTATTAAAAAAGAGGCAGAGAACAGAGTTCATAACAATTTAGGGTTTTCTATTTTGGGTACCCATTAACAACATTCTGCCATGGTCGTTTAAGAATATGCAGTGCAGCATGGGTGGAACTCAGGAGTGTAGACTAGAAATGAGCAGAAGCTCAAGGAAAGAGTCCTAGAGGTGACCTACATAGAGACTGAGGCAAATACCTGTGTTGCAAATGTCATAGAACCGGGACTGAATGATCCTGGTCACAGAAATGTTGTCAGTAATGTTAGCAGCAATTCTCCAAGCTTCTTAAATGATCCACGAGGCAAACTAATTCTGGTTCTATTGCCTGGCCACAGTGAGCCTCATACGATTCTGTCTGCCTTTTGTCGTCTCTCTCAAGCAGTCTCTTCAGCCTGCCTTCAGCTGGAAACATTTTCTCAGGTAGCTGATACCTGCTGGGCGTTGGAATGAGATTACAGAATCCAGGCTCTTGGTCCTGTAGCGCTTCTGAGTTTCAAAGATTCCTAGCTGCCAAACCACACCAACAGCATTGCACCATCTAGCCCCACTTCTTTCTTTGTACGTGACCTGGCATAACCCAGGCCCAACTCTGAGTCAGTGTACAGTAAAATAACAAAGTTGTCATTTCGATGTTTGAATTAAAAAGATTGTGGAGCCTGTTTCTACCAAATGACTTTTCCATCAAATATTAATAAGCTGGCTGGGTTTTTTTTATTTCCAGCAGAAAAATACCAAGCAGTATAAATCCATATTAAAGACTAAGTGCCTACCAAATGGAACTTTGTGCACATTTGCTGTGGTTTCTCGCTTTCTTTTTACTCAAGTGTTACAGAGGAAAGCCAACAAAACCCACAAAATTGTTATTTTCTCTCTTCCATCTTCTAGCCCCTAAACTACAGTTTGAATGCTGCTGTTTTTCCTAGCGTGCATTTCTGGATGCCTGACTAAAGCACAGATGACATGATACGTGATGAAAGCCAAAGGGTTAATCTTCTAGAGGTTCAAGACTAATGGCCCAGTAATGCTCACCCAAGAGGGAATTGTTGTGGCTGTTTTCAGATCTCAGTCTGAGTCCGTTTATAATAATTTGAAGATTTCCACTGGAACTTTAGTGGCAGTTGGAATAGCTTTTAATAAGGGACAGCAGTGCTTAATATCAGTGTACTGTACCTTGGATCAAAACCTCTCCTTTTTTCTGCTACTACAATAATCAGCTCTAGATTTTCTTGATAGATTTATTGTGATCAGATTTTCAACAAGTGTGTCTTTCAGTTCTTTTTCATCTCTGAAATCAGAGCAGGAAACTTCAGCACCGCTTGTGGGCATGGACATGGAACAACACTCTCAACAGCGAGACTTCATGGTCTGCTTCTGCTGCAGTTATACAGTCCTGGGCACCAGGACCACTCTTTTTTGCAATCTACTTTCTTGTCTTCCACTGTTCATGTGGGAAGTGACTTTTTCTCAGTATCAGAAACAAAGAGTCCCTCACACTAGGACCTGTGTTCCCAGGTGCTCCCACTGCTGAAGACACTTCAGTGAAAAAATCCCTAGCTACTTTAGTTTCTGTGGCGATATTCGGAACACAAAAGTGGTGTTGGAAATGAAACTATTACAGCCTTGCCTCCTGAAACCTCCTGTATGTGGCAGAATTTCAGAGGAGACTTCTATCCCTTTCAGTGCAGCCTTAAATTTCCATTAAAAATGCTTTTTGCAGCTCCCCCTTCTCCATCCTTCTTATTATACATATATTTGAAAAAGCGTGTTACTTTTGTGAGCGTATATGTATGTGGTACCCGAGTGTTTCTGTATATATGTATATTTGCATAGATACGTTGAAGCTGCGCCAGGGGAGGTTTAGGTTGGATATTCGGAAGCTCTTCCTCACAGAAAGGAGGATAAAACACTGGGATGGGCTGCCCAGGGAGGTGGTGGAGTCACCGTCCCTGGAGGTGTTTAAGGCCAGACTGGGTGCCACACTTAGTGGCACGGTTTAGCTGAGTGGTGGTGGTAGGGCCTAGGCTGGACTCGATGATCTCAGAGGGCTTTTCCAGCCTTAATTATTCTATGATTCTATGATTCTATATATAGAGATGCAACTATGTATATATGTGCATCCAGACAAGCCATAGAAGGTGTGAATGTGTGTTTCTGATCATGGTTTGTGAGCAACATGTAGATGCGCACATGGGAAAGCCTGTGTAGGTCTGCATGTATCATGGAGGTGAACACAGGTATGTGTTGGAGTCATCGCTCTAGTTTTTGTTGCTGTGAGAATTCCGACTCACGTTCATATTCTCTTGTGCAAACGATTTGGATTTGGGGACTCTTGCCCGTGCCCATGTGCTCTACCAATCTCTCTCTTATTGAAAGAGAGAAGAAAGATGGAAGGCAGGAGAGTGAGCAGTGTAAAGGTCAGCTCGCACTGACGCAGAGATTTATAACCCTCCTAGTCCTCCCTCTCCCTGGCAGCATGTCTTCACAGACTCGCATTATCTCTATTAATACCAGCCACAAGGTCATTACTCAGGCACTGAGCCTTCCTCCAGCATAAATATTTATACAAGGCTGACCTGCGGCTGCTGCGTTTGCCTTTTATTTGATTTCTGCCGCCTTTTGTGTCTGTCAGCTAATGTCTTTAGCTGCTCTGTCTGGGACAGTGGGAGCTGAGAGAGGAGCCAGGGAGGGGTTGAGAAGGGAATGAAAGAGAAGGGGGGGCAAGGAGATTGAGAGGAGAAGAATGGATAGGAGGTTGATGTTTGGTATGATCCGCATTGATAGAGATATGTTAAACCCTTTATTTCACACCAAGTGAAGATTTTTAAGTGTGTATTTTCAATAGGATTGCAAAAATGGTGAAAATTTCCTTTTACTTAAGAACATGGGAGTGCAAGAATGTTTTATGTATTGAATGTTGTCTGTGTTGGAGACTAATGGGATTTTAGAAGCCGATTTCAGAGAATTAGCTAAGGATAGCTTGCATGTGGACATGCCTGAGTGAATACATAGCTATGCTATCTCGCAAACTTCCATCAACTGTGACTTCATGGACGTGTATCTATGCTCGACATACTAATACTACTCTGAACCCTATTTCTTAGCTTCTGCCAGAGTCAGGTGCAGGTGCCTCTCACGTCTGAAGGGGAGCTGAGGTTGCTGTGTTTCTTGGGGATGCACATTCTAAGGAGCAAGGATGGGCTCGGTATCTGTGCTCTGGCCTTGTGCTTGTCCTTTAGTAGAGGTTTATCTGGCAATAGTCAGATGTGTGTTAGGAGTTTGGGAACAGGAACAAAAGACAGAGAGGTGTGGTGCATGCTGATGATTGGTTAGAAGTCTTTCAAGTGTGACAAAACCACAGAAGCCAAAGGAAAGAATCATGAGTTTAAGTGCCCGCTAAAGTCTATAATGCCACAACCCACCTTAATTCTGCAAGGACTTGATATTTAGTGGCCCAGGCTGCCCAGAGAGGTTGTGGAGTCTCCTTCTCTAGAGAGATTCCAAACCTGCCTGGACACAATCCTGGGCCCCTTGCTCTGGGCAACCCTGATGGAGCAGAGGGGTTGGACCAGATCATCTCCAGAGGTCCCTTCCAGCCCCTGCCACTCTGTGATTCTTAGATGTTAATTGCTGCTATGTCCCTGTCCCTCCTGTGCTGAGGGCATTCAGTGCCATGGTAGCGGGGATACCCATATGACAACCAAGTAGCAGTGGATTAGCTCTGCCTTAGGATTTGCTCTTCGGAATCACTTGAAGCCTTGTAATTTTACTTTTCTCTGTTTCCCTTAGCATTGGACGCTGCTAAAGGTCACAGACTCTATTAGGGAGACTATAGTTTGCACCTAGTATAGCAAGTGGTACAGTCCACTGGGATGGGTGGGTTGCTGTTGAAGAAACACTATTCAGTATTTGCACAGGAGGATTCTACCTAACACCCTTTAAAATCTCAGCTGAAAAAAAAGAAAGTAAAATTAGATTAACTTAAATGTTGCCTTCAGGTGTATTTTCTCTACTTACTAAAAGGTTCCTTAATGTCCTGCTTTTGAGGGTTTGAGAAGTGCAACTTTTGCCTCCCATT
Organism: Todus mexicanus; assembly: GCA_013389965.1. NCBI lineage: Eukaryota > Metazoa > Chordata > Aves > Coraciiformes > Todidae > Todus > Todus mexicanus. Next base: position 99,941 of record WEIS01009930.1, on the reverse strand, counting down.
AGGACGCAAAGCCCACTCAGTGCTGTGATGTCAGTGACGCTAGGACGGGCTCAGGGCAGAGGGAGGAGAGCGTAGGTACTTTCTTAAACTAACATGTTGTCTTTTGTCTTTACTGTAAGCAAGGATTTTTGATCTTGAATCCCAGACAAACATCCCTTTGTGTGGTCTGGATCTTCCAGCCTGGCTGAGTTGACTGAATTAATCACTGAGCTATATTTCTGAGAAACTCTTGGGTTTTATTGTGTGCAGCTGCCTATACTCCCTTCCTGAATACAAAGCTCTTCACTCCAAGTCTTTGAACTGCTTTGTCCATGATGTGGAAATGGCTTGTTTTAAGAATCTCTTCCTTTCCTTACCCCTCCTGAGGATATTTTTCCTTCATACTATTTGTTCTGTAATACTGCGTTTGCACAGCACCAAAGCTGCCTCTTTTATCTCTGAGTAGGTTACTGTCTTAAAATTAAAAATAAACAACAAACACAACCAGCCAACAAACCTCAAATATGGTCATATTTTTCTGGCTTATTTTCTCTGTAGAAGAGCAGGAGGTTCATGAACATTTCTTATGATCAACCACACCATTTTCAACCTCATGCTTAAGTCTCTTCTTCCCAACCTGGCAGATGAAGCTGTGGGGAGGGAGAGTCTGTAGTGGAACGGAAGGTGGGGAGTTCTGTAGCAGCTCCACTGAAATGAAAGAAAGAGAATTCAAGGAGGAGGGAATGTGTAATGTACACAGTGCGGTCTGTCCCTTCTTACTAGTTGTGGCATTGAATACTATTTCTCTTAAGCCGTCTTCACACTTTCCTTTTTTGGTTACTCCTGTCAAAACAAAATTCGACATCCCGAGTATGAAAACAGAAGTTCTAGGTGAGAAGCTTCAGCTGGAGCTATGGGCACACTGAAGCTGAGACCCGTGTGTGTGCCTGTGTTGTGTGTGTGTGTGTTCAGGCGTTTGCACGGACACAGCCAGCAGTTCTTGGAGCCCTTTGAGCCAGCAGTGCCGTGGAAAGATCCCACCCTTGTTGTCCCAGCTTGCCTGTTGATGAGAGTCTGTGCTAATTTAGGCTAAGGAGTTGATACTGGCTTATATGAAGCACTTCTCATTTGTGTTTTGGGTTGGGGTTTTTTTGCCTGACTAACTGTAACAAACCAGACTAGTTATTTGCCATCCCTGGAGGTATTTAAAGAGTGTGTGGACCTGGTGCTTAGGCGCGTGGTTTAGTGATGAGCTTGCAGTGCTGGGTTGAAAGTCGGACTAGATGATCTTGAAGGTCTTTTCCAACCAAAGATGTTCTGTGATTCTGTGACTTTACATCCATGTCAGGTTAGAAGAAGACATTATTAGGAGACCAAGGTGAAGATGATGGGGAAAGAGTGGGGCCATTCCTTTTTGCAGAGAATTTCCATACCAGCCTGTGAAATAGTAGTGGTCTCTCTGGTTGTGGGGCACAAATTTCAACCAAAAATATTGTAGTAATAATCAACAGTGACACAATTCAGATAACTGACATTTAAATTATCCAATAGAGGTAAAGAAGGATGGTTCCTCTCTGTCAGAGGTACCGTTGGGAAAATACAGCACCAGTTTTACTTGGTTGAGATTTGTAAAATATCATTGCATGAAGTGTTAAAAATGTATGTGATCTTTTAGTTAGGAACACAGAATTGTGAAAGGACCTCACTAATATGTGTGCTAACCTCACTGATATGTAGCAGGGAGCACTTACCGTTCTGTGTACAGCTGGGCAAGCTTCGTGCCAGCTGCAGCTCTAGGTGGAGCTGACAGGGAGTGAGTTCCTCACTTTGATACAGGGGCTGTATCTTGGAGAAGATGGAAAAATCAAAATTCCTCCTCTTAGAGCTTTATAAACCAAAGCTGTGAAAGGCAGTGACAATTTTTGCAAGGTAACAATTCTTGCTGAAAAAATTGCTGGTCTTCTGGTTGAAAGGAAGAAGTTTTAAAATCTTTAAAACTGATTCTTTCCCTGTGAGCTTTATACTTGGGTTCAGCTCTCAAGCAAAGCCATGTTTCAGAGCTTCCGAAATGAAACTCCTTTTGCACCCAATGAAGTTTCATTTTGCAACTTTAGTTCATTTGTATAACACTTAGATAAAGCAAACACTCAAAAATGCAACGCTGCACAATTTCTAGCTGATGATTTAACAGATCTCATCAAATTATTTTGGGGGGGAAGGAGGGACATGACTTACTGGATTACATTTTTTCTAGAATCTCAATTTGTAGTGTTTTGTTATGATGGGGGAGAAATGAAACCTACCACTTTTTCCCAGTACAGGAAATCCATTCTTCTCTTTTGTTAGCCTCAGTATGTCAAATCCTACCTTCCTTAGATGCCCATCCAGTAGCCCATCCAGTATGTCTGTCCTTTGAATCTGGCATAGTGACTCTTTAGTTCCCTGTTTTCTTTTATCTTTCCCCCACACACTTTTTTTAAACTTTGTACTGGACTGCCTTATCTCTAAACCCTGAAACTGCTTTTCCTAGGCTTGCCTGGGGTTCGTTACGAAAAATGGTTGTAATTCATTCAGGAGCTCTTTCCTCTGATTTTCTTATCGTCTTTTATTCCAGTGATTTAAGCAAGTTATGGAAATCCTTCTCTGACTCATAGCATGTTAACAGACACTTCTGCTGGAATCGGAGAGTCCTTGTCCCATATAACAGTTTAAAATGGGGAAGCACGTTTGGATTTCTTACTCATACGACATCTTTAAATCGTACTATAGATCCTGAACTTTGGGCGTCAGTGAGATTAGTGGAGGATTTAGAAAACCTTGAAGAGTGGCTGCATCTTTCAAGATCATGCCTTTGCAATAATCGGGCCCAGTTTTCTATTTAGCAAAGAGCTGGGGCAATGTACCATCAGATTGCAGTTGTAACAATTCTCTTTGGTTTTGCAGTGGCACAGNCCTCTGGACCCGCTCCAGCCCCTCCAGATCCTTCTTGCAGTGCGGGGCCCAGAGCTGCCCCAGTGCTCGAGGTGAGGCCTCCCCAGGGCCGAGTCCAGGGGCAGAATTCCACCCCTAGTCCTGCTGCCCACACTAGTCCTGACACAGGCCAAGATGCCGTTGCCCTTCCGTGCCCCCTGGGCACAGCTGGCTCCTGTTCAGCCGCTGCCAACCAGCACTGCCAGGTCCCTCTCTGCCGGGCCGCTCTCCAGCCACTCATCCTGCAGTGAAGAAAGGCAGTGAAGAAAATAGTTCTGTCTGGCACCGTTGGGTATAATTTCCCAGAACAGGTTAGCATGAAGCGGATACGGAAGAGTCTTTAGATAACTTCAGTTCTGGTTCACTCACACAACTCTCAGCCTTTTCTCACTCATTTAGAGCTGCTAAGTGACTCCCACCATCTCTAGTCCCTCTTAGGTTTGACAGAATGTGCTACCAATGCATTGTACTTTGATTTGGATCACCTCCTGGAGCCTGTGTATAGTGGAGGGCTTTTCTTAACTGCTTCTCTAGGAGGTGTTGATTTGCTGTAGCTCCCAGTCATTTTTCTTCCTCCTTCCTGCTTACTGAGATACCTGGGGTTTGGGTAGTGGGTTTCATTGTTACTACTTTTTTAGTATTGATAGTATAGACCGTCTAAACCTGTTAGTAACTGCATAAATCTGCTGCTGCTTTTTATGACAAATAGTAAAGTCCATCTGAACCTGATCCGAAGCGAGTGAAGGTGGAGGAGAGTAGCTATTGAATAGCTGGTTGCTAGCTAGATAAGGTAGATATGCTGCAAGTACTGTGCAAATATTTTAACTGTATTTGGGTCATTTTTATGATAAAGCTGCGCTTGTGAATCTCAGTGGTGGGCAGACACTGAACTTCACAATTCCGAACCCTACCTTCAGTCCCGAGTCTGTGCAGTGAAGCAATTTCCAGTGCCTGTGTGATGAGAACTGCTAGTGACTTGTGAGCCAGGAAACATGAGTTCTTGCCTTGGCTGTGGTCATGTAGCACATTGATTGCCCTGCTCGGTGTCTCAGTGTTTTCAGATGGAATACGGTGCCAAGGATCCTTACCTTGCTCTACAAAGCTGTTCCTGCTCTGTACGTGTTTAGCGATGTCCTGCCTGCACAGCACGGTCTGTCTCCCGATTCTATTGCCTCTGTTTAATAAAATAGAAAACATAGAGAAGGGAAAGGATTGAAATATGAACACGTTGGAAATCATGAAAGAAACCCCTTGCTGTCTGGTGGTTCACTGAAACACGGGCGTTTTGATACTCGATGGTTTTAACAAGAGTATGAAATTGCCCATTTTTTATTATTTTGGTTTTAAAAAATGTGACAATTGCAGTCCATTTCGGGTAAAATCTTAAAATAAATCTCAGAGGCACCAAATAAAGCAAATTTCTTGCTCTAAACCTCCACTCTTGATTCTCGAATAATGTGAACCACATGCAGTTGCTGATGCCTGTGTGAGTGCACGTTATGCGTTCCTGTACGTGTTTGGAGGTGGTGCATTTTAAAACTACACATGAAGGATGCTGAGCGTATGCAGACAGGACAGGCCTTAACGTCTTTGAACTTGAGTTCTGAAGTGAAGCAAGCAGATAAGGTTTGAACAGCAGCTTTCTATTCAGCTCATTTGGCGGACAATATATAGCAGTCGTGTAGAAGAAGAAGAAATCAAATATATATCAAGAAGCTTTGAGTTAAAGCAAAGCCATGAATCAGAACAGAGAATCTGTAATTGCTGCGACGCGTTTGCTGGTTTGGTGAGAAATCCTGTTCTCATCAAGCATGTTAAGTTGCTCATTCAGCTCACCAGAACGACAGCAGCTATTGGTGTTGCTGGTAACGCGTGTGAACAAAGGGTGGTCTAAAAGAAATACTCCTGCTCGGGACTGGGATGGTAGGATTTCCTTGCTGTTTATACTCTGCTATACAATTCAGAGTGCAACGCCTAATGTTTCCGAGAGCAAAGTTCAAGCTACAGAGGGAGCTTCAGTGGGAAAGCTTCCAGCCACTTGCTGGAAGTTCTCTCTGATATGGTGATGTGAACCAAAATGACATCCTGGCATTTAGGTAGTTTGAAGATCTTGACTGAAGATCCAAGGGAAAAGCATATTTGCAGGATTAAAGTTGGGTTAAGGAGTTGAAAAGCAAATGCTGAGAGACTAGAGGAGAAAGAGCTGGTAGGGAAGGTGCTGATACTGTAATAGCCATTGTAGTGAAGTGACTGGGGGAAGGCCACGTGGGACTGAGGGCTGAGGTGCCAATGGTCTGGTCTGAGGGGTTGTTTAACCTGGAGAAAAAGAGGCTCAGGGGAGATGTTCTCACTCTCAACAACTCCCTGAAAAGTGGTTGGAGCCAGTTGGGAGTCAGTCTTTTCTCCCAAGGAATAAGCAATAGGGCAAGAGGAACCAGCCTCCGGTTGCACTAGGGGAGGTTTAAGCAGAACACAAGGAACAATTTCTTCCCCACAAGGGTTGCCCAGGCCTGACCCAGGCTGCCCAGGGCAGGGGTGGAGTCCCCCTGATCCCTGGAGGGGGTTCCAAGCCGTGGAGATGTGGTGCTGAGGGACACGGGGGAGTGGTGCCCTGGCAGTGCTGGGGAACGGGGGGACTTGATGAGCTTAAGGGTTTCTTCCAGCTTAAACTTCTATGACTCTGACTTCTGGGGAAGGCAGGCATGGAAGCTCCTGTGTCAGGTCTTGAAACGAAGTGCACTGACACCGCTGCCTGCACTGTTCCTTTCCCCTGTGTTGGGAGCGTCTCATTTTCACAATCACAGATTAGGTCTCAAATGGTGTAAGTACTCGGTGTCCCCTATGCTATGAAATACCATCTTTGCTCAATTACTGGAAAGGCACCCTCCCACAGGGAGCCGCAAAGCTGTAATGGAGTTGAACACAAACATTTGTTTTCTTTAAAAACCCTGGTGTAACATTGCCGTGCAACTTTGGAAATGTCAGTTCCTGTAAACGCTCTGAGCCTGAGCCCAACAGTGCAGAAAGCGCTGGAAGAACCAGTTGTGGAAGCGAGGTTTACCAACCTCTTCAATGTTTCATGCTAGCTTCACAATGATCTCCGTGGCTCCCTGCTTCCTCGATGGCTTCTAGCTTTCTGGTTGTGACATCTCTCCTGATGCGCTCAGACAGAGGGAATATGCAAAAGGACGGCTGCAGCTCCGTGTTCAGGAGATGTCATCTCCGATTGACGTCAGGCAGGGGAGCAGCAATTAAGGCTCCAGCCGACTTTGCTGAAGCTCCAGGCGCACTGGGGGAGGAGAGGAGAGAGGAAGAAGGTATAAGGGAGAAGTAAGATAATGGAAAGGGGGGAGAGCAGGAGAGAGAGCAAAAGGTAGAGAGGGGGAAAAAAGGGGGACTACAGGGTGGAAGAATGGGGAATAAGAACAGCAACGGAGAAGTCAGGAGGAAAATGGAGTAAAAAAAAAAGGAGAATGTCTTAGAAGGGGAAACGATGAAGAGAGGGAAAGCATGAAGGAAATAAAGGAATGACCGTGTGGCTGCATGAGAGGTGAAAGAGAGAGGAGAGGAGGTGATAGGAGGAGACAGGTGATGAGGAAGGCAATGAAAGCAGGAAGGTAAGGACAACTTGTGTGCTTTTAGCTGTTTGCTGCCAGCTGATAGGAAGAGCAGCATATTGTCTCCGTCCACCAGCCGTGCTGCTGGAGAATCCCTTTATTCCTGACCTCCAGTGCATTTTCAGTGAGCTGCTGTTTCACAACTGTGTGTCAGTGGGGAAGAACAACTTTACGAAATTGAGAGGTACATGGGCAGGGGAGGCGGGGAATGAAAGTGTGGTCCTGCGGTGCTAGCCCCACAGGTCTGGAGAAGGCGTCTCTGCAAGGCATAAACGCTCTTAGTGCCTTAAACAAACTGCATCCCAGATAGGCCCAACAGTGTGCACGAAGGGTATCAAGTGTAAGAGGTGGACCAGATAAAATTTGTCTGTTCAGCACAAAAGATGCTGTTGGGTGGGTGAAGGGTTTTCATAAGGCAGTAACACATAGTACCTGTCATTCTCCCCTAGGGTCAAGATGCAGCACAGTCACATAACGCAGCAAATTTGTTATATTGATTTCTTTTCTGCTGAGCTATGATGTTGCTGATGCATTGCAGAATGTTTCTCGCATACTTCGTTAGGGTTGTGTGTAAAGCAGTGGCACTCAGGTGTTACACAAGCCCCACTTCAGAAGTGCTCGTGACATCAAATGCTACTATAGCTTTTTTGATTTCTTTTGGTTGCTTGACCCCAGTTCTGTCACAACCCCATCTTGTAATCTTTATTAACTTCTCATCTAGAGGTTCTAATCAAGACCCGTGAACCTGTTGATGATCATAGTCCAAGCAGACAGGAAGAAACAGGCTGTGGGCTTCTGTTCTGCTCAATGTATCTCACTTCTAGTCTGTCTCAAACAGTGACCATAGGCTCCTTTCTAATTAACAGAGAGAACCATTGAATTCCTTTCAAAAGCAATTAATCAGATGTGTTCAAGACCCCTGTTTCACAATGGCTAGCTCAGAATTAATGTGTAAAAATAAGACTTGGAAAGCTGAGTGACATGTATCCCATCCGCTGTGCTGCAGAAATAATCTTACGTTACTGGCACAGGTATAGGGATCAGCCCCTTGGGAAACAGAAGCTCTGAGAGATCTTGAGGTTACAGCTCAATTAGGGGTTGAATCTGCTTTAAGAACCCCAAATGTTACGCTACTTAACAGCATTACTAGATCTCTTCTATCTTTCCAGTTTTGTTGCTTCAATACTAAGGGGTTTTGATCTCTTACAGCTGTTACTTATCTCTACAGCTTTGCTTGGGGGTTCTCCTGTCTTCCCCCTGCTGCTTGGCATCATCATGACTTTCTCTGTTACAGGAACCCTGGTAAACTGTGATCTTCTTCTCTCTAGGTGGTTTGAACTTCTTTAGCATTGGAGCTCAGTGTTAGATCCTCTGTTCTTTGTTCTCACCTGTCTTTACACATTATTACAGTCTTGACGAATCCAGTGTAAAAGGTCAAAGGTGACGACCATCCTGAGACATCAGCAGCTCATTCTTCCTTTGCCCTTTCAGGATTCCTAACTGGCTGAAAGAAACCAACTTCTCAAAGACTTTTTCCAGAGTATTTTCAGTGCACCAGCCATTAAACCTTGAAATACAATTTGGAACATAAACTTTGATGGGATTATTAAATCTACAAGGTTTAGCTGCAAAGAGCCGGGCTGTTGCCAAAGCTCCATGCTTTAGCTTATTAATAGTTACTAAATTGGGGTGAGAGCTGGCAGAGGGCAAGTGGAGCGTGAGATGGAGAGAAGTACAACCCTTATGCGTTCGCTATCCTTTTTAGCGTTTTATTTTCCCCATCTGGATTTCCCCCCACCGAGCAGCAGAATCGGCGTTCAGACCTGCGAGCGGTGCCAGACAGCTAACTAGGCGCTAGAAGTCAGCCCCTGATGATATTTGGCATCGGTGGGCCTCTTTGTGCCAGTGGTTTAGTGCCAAGAGTAATTGTGATTTACACCCGTTGCCCCTTTGGTGGCAAAATGGTTTTGATTAAGTGCATACCACGTTTATTAAGTCTTGCACAAGCGAGCACAGGGTCTTGGCTGGGACGCCGTAAAAGGCAGAGAGATTTACACATCTCGCTGCAGGATTCATTTAATCTCTTGGGGATTTACTGACCTTCAATTAGAACTGTTAAGTACTGTTTACCTGGTACCTAAATCATGCAAGGCCCAGCTAGAGTTTCTTTTTTGTTTTCATTAGTAATGTTGTGATTAAATGTGGGAGGAGAAGGGAAAAGACCCAAACACGGCGAGACCCATTGAATACACATCCTAAGGAGAAAGACTGAAGGTTTTAAATCAAAATATTGAACAGACCAAACTAACTCACTTTTCCTTAATGATCTCTGATACACGAGGCCACTGGTTCAACTCAAAGACAAAAAGTTGCTTTACAGGAGTTGTGTGCTTACTGAAGGACACCTTCTTCCCTGTCTTTGTATTCATCTAATCCAATGTCTGTGGATTTAATGGAAGGAGAATTTTTAGCTTCAGAGAGCTTCCAGATAGGTGTTGAAAGATCTTCTCAGGTTGGACATGGAAAATTTATCTTCTTCACTGCCTAAGGTCACTGAAGTTATCTACAGTTAAGGTACTTTCCCCAAGTTAGCCAAGTACGAGCAGCCTTATTGTGAAGTAGGAGTCCTTATTCTATCTGTGTTGCTAGAATATAGTCCCAACCACTTCAGAAAGTCTCCTGTGGTTTTAAGGGAAAGGTCTTCTGTCTTTCGTCGCCAAGTACACAGAATTTCGAGATGACGTAGAGGGTTAAGAAGGCAAATCAAGCCTGTCTAAGCCCATATTACAGAGCAGAACTCTCAGTATTTTAGGTCTAGGTTACCACACAGTGTTGCACTGTTCCCCTTGGTTAACACAGAAGGGAAGTTTCAAGATTGTGTGTTTGTGAATGCCCAGATTTAGTGTAAATAGCTTCTGGTCTTCAAGAACATAGTATTTCTAATAACTGACTGGAAATTATTGGCAAATTGTGAGCATCTGAGTGTGAGTACTCCAAGTTCCGAAGTGAACTGGTTTTGCCTAATTTTTGTTGGGTAGGTTGATCGTGTGGCATCTTTCTGTGCCCTGAACACCTAGAGCTGAGGACCTGTTTGCTCAGATGGAACTCGAGTTTGACAATCTGCAAATTCCTTTTCCACAAGTATTCTTTAAGTGTTTCTTTAGAACTTGGCTGCTTTTGAGATTTTTCCTGCCAAGAAACGGATTGCCTGGACTGTTCATGGAAAGTAAACCCCAAAGGAACGTGAACGCAGGCAAAATGAATTCACGGCTTGGATAGCCATAGAAAATACCTAGCATTTGATCAGCTCTCATAAGGAGCTTGCAGCTCCAGCTTCTTGCTTCCTCCTGACGACACAGATTAATAACCCAACTCTCCATCCTTGTGCTTTCTCTGGCGTTATGTCAAGAGTAAGTGAATGAGGTGTGGAGGGGTTGAAGGAAACAGTGAAAAGGCACGTGCCTTTTTAATTCAAGTTGTAGAAAGTTCATTTGAAACCTAAATCAGAAAGTGAACTCATTTCTCCAGCCACAGCCAGAGCTATATAGAATCTATAGCACATAAAGATAGTTCGCAGGTTTTGGTCCTTGAGCTCAGTTAAATGGAAGTCTACTTATTTTAAGGTGCATTGAATAACCTATGTATGAATTTTGGATTCTACCTTTTACACAATCTCATCTGGGTAATGCCTGTTCAGGGACACATCTATGCACTCAGTGGTAACTAATTGAATGAAAGCAGAGGTCCTTTAAAATGTTTTCCATATTGGTGATATTAGGCAGCCCAAGGCCACTGTGAAACTGAAAGGCAAAGAAGTGAGGAGTAGGAAGCCTAAAAATGATCACATTTTTAAAGCTGGGTTGTCAGCACCTTCCACTCTTGTTTAAAATAACAACAACAAAAAAAGGTATGTATTTTCTGTTCCTGTAACTGCATCACCTCCTCGTGTTCTGTTGACTGACTTTGGTGAGGTAGACATGAAACCATTCATCTTAGAGCTCTGGTTTTACTGAGCCTAGTCAAACTTGGGGCTAGATTTGCAAGTGGAATTTGCAAGCAAGAAGAAAGTGGCACTTTGTAAAGACTGTGGTGGTGAACAACAGGGCACTGTCAGGTTTATAATATTGGGAATTGTACTCTTGGAATAAGAGCATAATTGGAAGTGAAGCATGTCCAAGAAGTTCAGCAATTCCTTATACTTTGGGTGCCTCATTTATAGTGTCCTAAGTGAGAAATTTTACATGGTTTGCATGTTTTCATTGAGTAGGAATACTACATCTCATTGCTGTGACTGTCATGATTTCTTTTTTGAACTGGGACCTTTAAAAGCCCAACTCACAGGACTACAGGGTCTTTCTGGAGCTCTAACTCCAACACAGTCTTAATGCACACGTCACAGTGATTTTTGACCAAGCTTCAAATTGTCCCTAGATCTACAATGGGCCAGAACAAATGCCTGGGTCCAAATCATACAAGTAGATGACGTGCTTGTGGCTGTCTCTATTTTTATTGTTGTTCTGTTGACCCTAGGCTTGAAGAAAGGACAGTGGCATAGGTTGTCAAAGTCTGCTGCACAAGCTTGGTGGTAAAGTAGGGAATGACTTCACAAATCAGGAACAACAGCATGGCCACAGTTCTAACAGCTATCGTCACTCGCCTGTTTTTCTTTATGCATGCTCAAGCTGCAAAAGGGCAAACTCTAGTGCACGGCAGTGCAAGGTACTGCTCTGCTGGGAGGAGTGGTGAGGACATTCATCTGACGATGACAGCAGAGCAAGATTCCTTTGCGTTGCTGCTCTAGAGACATTAGGCCATCCTACAGCCCCCGAAAAGCTGCTGCTACCTCTCTGCCTGCAGTGGGCCCAGGCCGGCTGCTGCTGCTGGGGGATGAATAAGAAGGTGCTAATCTCTTGCTTCCTAAGAGACCTCTTTGTCTAGAAGTGTCTGGATTTAATTGACTTGTTCACACTTTCTCCAGCAGGCTCTGACTTCTAACACTTCCTCCACACCCCACCCCCAGCTCTTTGGTTCATGGTGTCAACAGAGCTGAAAGTGTTTAAATTCTTTTACAGACAGTCTTCCTCCACACCAACCACATGACTGCGTGGACTGTTGGGGGTTAGCATGCTGGAAGCTGTTAATCCTAAATGACAATTTTTAATTTTTATGTTTTTTGAGAGGGTGGGGGTGCTGTCTGCAAGAATGTAGTCCATTCCACTTGAATGCTTGCAGGGAGAGAAGCATTTTCCGCAGCCAAAGCGTTAATTCTTCACTAGGTGAGGAACAAAAAAATTGAATTGCAACAAATCCATTTATTTTCCCCCTACACTGGCTCAAATCTACTATATCCTGACTTGTCTTTAAATACAACAGTTACAACAGCACCTACTGGTCCCACTGGGAGATTCAAACTCCACCGTGCTAGGTGGTGGGCACGAACCTGACAAAAACCAGGCTGGTTTCCTGTAATGATTTTGTCCCCTAAATAAGGAGAGTAATAAATGATAAAGAGCTATCTGTTCTTCTACTTGTTAGAGAAACTGAGTCACAGATTTCAATATAGTTTTTGTTCTCCTCCTTCTATGTTTTCAAACAAATCTGGCAGTGCTGTTAAGGCAGTATCCCAGTATGCCTCAGAGACTGGGCAGCCCACTGAGCTAACAAGGAACTTTGGACAAGCAGGTTCTGTACTGGGACCAGCCGTTCCTGCAGGACTGGATGGAACCACTTTCGTTCCTGTTCCCTCCCTCTGTATTGTCCTTGTGGTCTTTGAGCTTCCTGGGCCAGAAACTGTCGCTTTCTGGGCGTTTGCACAAGGCTGACTGTATGGTGCACTCAAGCGTTCTTGATGCCACTGAACAATAATGACCAGTAACAAAGCTGTCAAGTTACTGGTGCAAGAAATCGGGAGGAAATGAGAAATTGAACAGCCCTGTAGGCTTAGACATGTGAAGTTCCTAATGCTTTTATTTTGGATAACGTAGTCTCTCTCTTCTGTTTCCATTTGCACAGCATCAGCCACCTAGTGATCCTCGAAGTGTTGCTAAGCAGGCATCACTGAAAGGTCCTCAGTGGTAGGAATATAAGTGGAAGTGGGTATTGTGGTCAGGCAAACATCAAGAACCAAGAAGAGAGGAGTAAGAGTTCAGAGAATGAGTCTGTGAAAATTAAGATGGGGAGGAGGTAGGGCCAAAGCAAAACGAAGGAATTTGTTTGGGGAGAGTAACCTAGATAGTCCTCACAGATGGAGTCATTGAGGACTAGAAGGTGGAGTGGTGAAGAACTAGATAACCATAGTGTTGCTCAAAGCTACTGAGAAAATTTACCTTTGTGACTGATGGTGGAGCAGTCACTGATTGGAACAGGGATCCTGATGCCTGGGGAGATGGTTTACAAAGAGCTTCAGGACTGACAGGGTGTCACTGTATGTAGTCTTCACACCCTGGGTACAAGAGGCACTACCCTTCCATTTCTGCAGCTGAGAATGAAGACTTGAACAACCTCTGCAGTGTCACTGTTAAATAATTGTTCCAAAGAAAGCACGGGGTTGCTTTTTCTTTTTGTTTTGGTCGGTTGAGTCATAGCCAACAAACAGAAAAATCATTCCACAGTTATCTGAAAGACGATGTCATATACAATGGCAATTAGAAATCTTTCCAAAATTAAACCTCCAAAGGAGGAAGCGAATTACAATGCAAGCAACCTCTGACCCTCGAGAATCATAATGGCTTCCTGGATTTGGAGATATTATGAGCTCGAGCCAGAGCGGCACTGCTGCTGGGTCCTAATAAGTGTTAAAATTAGAACACAATGTGGTAACCTTGGGTGTGTCTTTCTGAGCTGAATTCTCCTCCCACCCACACCTCTGTTTAATAATGATGTGTTTTGAAAGGCCCGTGTCTGGCTGCCTTAATGTCTGGGCATTCACGGCGAGTGCATCAGCTTCAGTGGTTATCACTCTGCCAGACAGCACGGGCTGCGCTCCAAAAAAGTACAAAAGTACTTGTTTACACTGAGCGATGGGAACAACTCCACCAAAGTAAGGACGGCTACTGTGCTGGGCTCCAAGGCGATTAGATGTGGGTGCACGTAGGCTCCCCATAGCTTCATCACAATTTGTTTTGTGGATTGGTTGTTGTTTTGTTGTGGTTTTTTTACCTTTTGGCACAATTTCTGGGTGTAGACTTGCACGCTCATCCCTTTGGGAAGCAGGCATCTTGTTGCCATATGCACGCCCGGCACAGGCTTGTTATTCCTTCAGCAGCAGTATCCAGAGTGGGCTGATCTCATTGTCCCAGGCTTTGAACAAACAGAGTAAAAGACAGTGCTGGCCTAAAATAAATAAATAAATGCATACATTCCAGTCTAAACAGACGAGGCAGACAGTGGGTCTCTCTTGGGGAGAGCGACAGGGAGATAAGCTAACCTAGGAAATGTTAGGACATTTAAAATCTTTTCCTGTTCTCTCTTGCAGAAGAAAGAACATTATATTTGGCTACAAACATGAATCCCGATTTAAAAATAACTGGGTTCCTTCCTGACTGAAGGAGAAAGAGAAAAATGAGCCAAATTTATTAGCCGCCTAGCAAGCTCGCATTGAATTTTTCCTTGTCAGGACTCCCCCGCGTAATTGTGTTTTTATATACAAGTTGGTTGGGGGAGTGTTTCGTGGGCAAATACCTTGATTTATGTGCCGATATCTGCATTTGCAGGAGGAAAACAAGTCAGATGTTTGTGTGAGCAAATTCCAGCCACGTAATGTTTGAGAAGTGAAGCCAAGGGGGCAGAATTGTCATTAGGCTGATTTGGGAGCTGGATTTAGTTGAATGGCAACATTTTAAAAGCACCTAAGTGACATCGGAGCCTCAGGGCAAATCTTCAGGTGGAGCTTACTGGTGGGAATGTGGGGATCCTGCTAATGTAGCTCCTGGATCTGCCAGGCACCCAGGCAGCATCGTGCCGCGCTCCGTGCTGGATTTAGCAGCTTAGGGACCTCTGCCCTGCGTGCTGTTGGGTGGTATTGACTTTCACCGTGTAGCATTTTCAAAGGTGATTTAGGCATGAGCACTGGATTTGTGAAAGTATTAAGGTGCCTGTCTTCCACTGAAGGCGGTGGAGGCTGGAAGCTTTAAATACCTTTTTGGAGGGTCTGAGCCTCGGGGCCAGATTTACAAAGCTGTATAGATATCTGAAATGCCTGGTGATCTTTACAAAAGCACCAAATGAGTTAGACCTGTCTCCTCTTGACTTCAAAGTGACTTGTAGAGATAAGAAGGTTGGTCCAAGATCTGTGTCTTAAGCTGCCTATGTAGCTTTGTGGAGCTGATCTTTAGGAGAGCACATCTCACCTTGGAGCCCAGCTTGGTCTTGCTGAAGGTGGGAGTGTTGTGGGTAGTTGTGAAAATGCTGCCTGCCAAATTTTGAGTAAAATTAAAAACAGAAGGGATTTGCTGCAGTGAAACTACTGACTTGCTTGAAATGAAGCGCACTCTGCATATGCTTTGCTTTTGTGATACAGGAACAAAGGCGAAGTGTGAGAGGAGAATGGGGTTCCTGCCTTGCCCCTCAGAGTACAGGGGGTTTAGTGGTGAGGACAAAGTATTCATAGAGAAAAACGAGACCAAGTGAAGCGAGCAATGTGTTTGGGGAGAGGCAAAGAGCAAAGGGAGCGTCAGATAATGGAGATGGGGGAAGGAAGAAGAAAGGGGAAAAACTCTGTCCCAAATGGAGTTCTCTGCCAGAGTAGCTGAAGCAATTTTTCCCAAGACATTCCTTGTCTTTGTAACTGGAGGTTTTGAGGGCAAGAATGTGCCTCTTGCTTTTAAAGCTGTCCAAGAAGCCCTGGGTCTGTGCTACTGGGTGAAGACATTTTTTACCAACAGATTTCATGGCTGGATTTGCCATGCAGCAGGGGAAGTACCAGTATTGCCACTGTGGGTCGTGTAAGCAGCCAAACCACTGAAACTCTTTTCCCCCATGGCTGTTGCCATCACAGCCATGGCTGGCCCTGAAGGCTTTCTTGTGAGATAACACTCCATTGTTCTGAAAGGGTGTCAGCAGGAGAATGGATTTGGTATTTTGCCTGACAGAAGGGGGGAAAAAAAGTAAGGTTTTTTTTTATAGATGTTCTTCACATCCAGTTGTAAAGATTCAGCCCTTTGTCTTGCCCTTTTGGCCTGGCGGTATTCGATCTGATTGCTAGAGAACTGTTGCAGCAGATCCTCGCCTAGGATGGAAAATCCTTCTCCCAGAAGAACTGCTGAGGGGTTAAAACCAAACAGGACCATGATCTGTGAAGCATGTTGCACAAAAGACTCCATCATGCAGTGAAGTGGTGACAAGGGTTTGCTTCAAACTGAAATGGATGCGGGTAAGATTTAGACTGGTCTCCTCCCCTCCGGTGGCTCTGTGACAGGGGACAGTGTGGGCTGAGTAGCCACAAGGCTCCCTTTATTCCCCTGCAGCTACTCCACAGTCAGAAGCGTGGTAGGGAGGAGGGGAAGGCATGTCCCTGCTGACCCGCTGGAGCCATCGAGATCTGACAGCCCTTTCAGAGCTGCGAGTGTCCGGCTGCCAGCAGGCCAGTGACAGCTCGGCGCGCTCGCCTGCCCGGAGCGCTGAGGGGAGAGCAGCCCAGGCAGCTGCCTCCAGTGGCTTCCTTACACATTCTGCTCTTTTCAATGCCAGCCAGGGCGTCTGAGTGAAAGAGAGCACAGCAGACAGGGGCTGAGTGACAGGTGTCAGTCATGTTGGCTGCAGGGGCTTCAGAGGGAAGGAAAACAAGGCTTTTGTTCCCCCCCTACACACACTCTCCTAGTGTCCCCAGCTAGAGAGCCACCCCCAAGGCTTGCCTCCTGATGCAAGCGGTCGCTTAGTACATTCTCTTCCTCTCAAGTCCCTTCTCAACACAAACCTGTTTTGCTCCTGTTTCCCACTTTAGCTGCTTGCTGCAATGTCTGTGTTATTATTTCTCGGTTGAGCCTTGAAATATTCCCGCTGCAAGTGCTTGCAGGCTCATTTCCACACAATAAGGGCAGTTAGCGATTTCTTCCCATCCCCATCTGCTACCTGCCTGCTCTGGGGGACCCAGTGAATAGTGAGAGGCAATTTTGCTTGATGCTTCTGACAATTTCTATTAAGGAAAGCTGAGAGCGTATCAATTAAATAAATAATATTATCTAGACACAGGCAGCCTTTAGGATTTGCTTCTATTTTCTGCAGTACTCCTTGATGTCATGCCTTGAAGACATCTTACCTCCGGTAGCAGCAGCTGCCAGCAGGATAGCTGTTTTGGGTCAAGGGAGCCTCAGTTCCTGCGAGAGAATGAGCGAAGCTGAAGGAAGAAGGAAAGTGGCAGAGAAAGATCCCCCTTGGGTGCTGGGTAACAGATATTGGCTCGGACTTGGGAAACAGCATATAGGAACCAGGCTAAATTTAAACAGATAAAGAGGCAGATAAAAGGAAACCAAGCAAAGCGTTAAGGCTTTTGAAGCTAAAAATCAGCCTAGGCTGCAGCAACCAAAAGCGTTTCCCCAGCATTTCCAAGCAGGCTGGACAAAGCACCAGAGAAAGGACTCTCTGGGCTGCCCTTGTGGGCTCTTCTGGCCAATATAAGTAAGTGAGATACGGGGAAGCTTTAGGCAGATCCTTGTGCGGTCTAGAGGAGGGTGCATGAGTTCGGTAGCTGGAAGCTCTCATCTGTGAGAGAAGGCACTGGGGTTGAATTGGTAAAGCTGTCACTCTAACTCTTAGCAAGAGAAGGCTCGCTGAGCTCCTCCTCTGAGTTGCAAAAGCCAGTTACTGCTGTGATAAGAAAACTGGGAAGGTGCACAAGGAGACAGAGGTGCACGCTAAGGTGCGAGTTGCCTCAAATGCTGCCTCAGGTGGGAGGAAGGAATACAGCCTTGAAATACTAAGGGCTGGAATCGCAGAGTTGCTCAGCTGAGATTGGGTGTCTGATACCCTTGAAAATCATCCCATCGAGGTGGAGCCTCTGTTAATAGCACCACTTGATGTCTTAGGCTAATTCTGCTAATGATGAGCCTGTAACGATGAGGCAAGAACTTCTGATAAGCTTCACTCCTGGAGATCTTGGTAATTCTATCAGAGAGACTTGCAGAATTGGCACATCAGGAGGTCTGTTTCTTCTGCAGCTACAAACAACCAGGCATCATACTGTGTTTTTTTTCCATCGTTCATGGAGGACCTTGCAGAACTCAGTCTTTAGCATCGCCTGATCGGTGTGAAAGAAGATGGAGAAGCTTTTTGCTTGAAGATTCTGGAGGGCAAGGATCAAAATTCTAATCAATATGAGATGATATTCACATCCATTTCTCCTTCCCTGAAAAACCAACTACTGCTCTCCTAGTTTCTGATAGAAGTAGAAGCAGGAGCAGGAACAACCGACTGTATTGTGAGCCCAGACCTAGGGATCATATCTGATTGTTGTTGGGCCAGAAGTGAAGATACTTATCTGGCATTTGCAACTCAAAAGCTTAGGGTCGTCCCACAGCCCTCTTTACTTTCGCGCTCACAGTTGATAACAGAGACAAGTAATAACCTTTTTCCCTAACAGCCAGCCCAGAGGCTTTAACGATTTCTGTTGGTTGGGGACCTGCCCCCTGTGGTATGCAACCCTGGTGACCTCAAGGCTAGTAGGCAGAAATGTCCTTCAGCTTTTCAGAAAAGTTCTGATTGCAATTCAAGTAGCATGCTGCTGGTTTGGATGAAGTAAAGCGTAGGGAACTAATGTTTAAGAACAGTAAATGCTGGATTTTTCCTGGTGTTCTGTATCAGCTGCCTCATCCTTTCTGAAAACAGCTCAAGGGATATGGTCTGATTCATGGGATCAGATCAGGAATCTGAGTGGTGTCTCTACATTGATGTTTCACTGAAGTATTTTTAAATAAGGGTGTTTATTGCCTCAGTTGTGGAGGTTTATCTCTCCAGATGTGGCAGACAGGCTTATTCTGAGGCAGAGGCACAGTTGCTGGGGCCAGCCTTGTCTTGTGAGATAGCAGAACCTGTGCTCACTGATGAGAGGGATACGTTTTTGATCAAAACTCTTCTGCTTCAAGAAAGTGATCTGCTGTGGTTAAAGTGAAATGAAAATATTTGAACTGATGATAGCTGAGCTTCGTAAAATTTTTAATCATTCTAAATTTCATAGTAATATATTAATATAAACATAACTGCACTTGCTCTGTGCCCTAGAACTGTATCGAAGTTATCCTTTATGTGATGTCTGATATAATTGTAATACCAAATATCTTTTCTCCATGAATGTCTGAGTTGTGCCCTGTCAGGTGGATGGACTCGGTGATTTTTAGCATTTCCCGTCTTCCCTAAGTTTCTGCAAAGAGAAAAAATGCACAAAACCAAAAACTTGAACGGATCGGGCAAGTAAGAGCCATAAATACAGACAGAAGGGAAAACTCGTAAATCTAAAGTGGTTTTACAGGTTGAATCTTTGTCTTTTGGATCTTAGTTTTTATTGCCCATGGTCTTACCGAGGAAGAACGAAGAAATTTTTATTTCAGCAAAGGCTCTAGAGAGGTGTTTGCATGATTCTTACATGTTTTTTTTGTGTTAGTACTGAAGCTGGATTTTTCTTGGTTGCAGCTTTCTTTAAAACTGCGGGGAAAAGAAACGTTCTTGTACTGCCCCTGCTGCTCCATCCCATTCCCTCCTTCCCCCTCCTTTCCTCTTGGGTTCCTTGCCTTTCATGTCTTTGTTTGACATCTAGGAAAGAATCATGAGGTGCTGAATATTATTAACTTCTAAACACCTAAGAAATCAGTAGGAAATCGCAAACATTTCGGCCCCCTGACAGTCTCCGTAAATGACCTGTCCGAAATCCCTCCCCTTCTGAGATGAAAAGAGGGAGCCAGGCAGAACGGAGGAGAGAATGGGGAGAGCCAGGGAGTGAGAGGGATACACAAAATAAATGAGAAATATGATTAACTTACTTCCTTGGCTGGGTCTACAGCT